>JAGDQP010072047.1:0-10559 GCA_022664845.1 Lepisma saccharinum | reverse complement strand
AGATAGTAGTTTCAGGCAGCAACAGGTGTATTCGTTTCCATCGGAAAATTGCGAACAGAGGTCTACCACCTCGGATATTCAAGCAGAGTAGCTACACATACGCACCACATCTTGAAGAAGAATAAAACTTGGAGGCTCAAGTGGTGTTTGGACCACCACAACTGAACACTAAAGCAGTGGACATTTGTTCCGCCATCATAGTTCCTACTAAAATACCCCTAACCTCAAACAGACTGCAATAATAATTTATTTTGCTATTCTATACAGAACGATGTGTAAAATAATATACCAAAAGATCACGCAGTTCGAAGCCCGGCAACCGGACGCCATTTTGAAGCTATGGCCCAAAAATAGGTTTCATACATTTATCTCATAAATGGTGGCCCGTTCAGAGATTTTGCAGGAGTATAAAATGAAAGATCATATTTGTTTATTTCTGATACACGATTATCGTTTTTCACTTAGAACGAACGGTTACAAAATTATTACCGGTTTTAGTATCGTAAATTTCAACTCTTAACAGAAAAGCGAAATTAAAAAAGATTTTTTTTTAACTACAGGGTAAGGCAAAATTCTCGAGACATCCTGCTAAATCTAAAATTGCTGGATTGAATGAGATCAAATGTTGGATATCGTTGATGCAAAGATGGGTTTCATGAAAGGAATATTAAAAACCGCCATTTAGATTTATGTCGAGTATTTAAATGGAAAAGTTATCATGTGACGTCGTTTTAAGCTAGCTCGTTCCCAAAAATTCAAATGTGAAGTCGTTTCTTACCCACGTTTATTTGTTTAGAAGATAAGGACTAGGAGATCTGGGATTTGTCGAAAGGTAATGGTTTTGTCATTCTGTCCTGCAGATGATTTAGTATGGCTCTAACTCTTCATAAACGGATCGAGATTGTGCTGATGAGTTGTAGTCGCAGCATCAGGGTGTTTGCAGCTGACTTCAGAACGCATCATCCGCAGAGACGAGACAGAGAGCACATAACAGTGTTCAAGATATTGAAGAAATTGGAGGAAGTGGGATCTGTGTGAAACAGGGTACGAAGTTGACGACCAAAGGCCACAACCGACGAAAACACAGCAACAATACTTGTAGTAAGTATTGTCAAGAGTAGTACTCGATGATTACAGACGATATCAGCTGCCAGGCAGTAGTCCGCATTACGGGTTCTTCATGGAAACAGATGGCATCGTATAAGTTGAAAATGCAACGATAGCTAAGTGAGGATGACCCAAACAGGCAGTTACATTTAGCACCATTTGAATAGAGCGGTGCATTGAGGATCCAATGTTACCTTGCTGTAAACTGTTTAGTGATGAAGCCCTGTCTATCTCACTGTGAGGACAATAAACAGAATGTAAGAGACGAATATTGGAATTTAGGGAAACATTAAACTTTTTCAACAAAGTTACTATGGTCAAACATTATTTTAGTTAATGATGGGAGACATTAACGACAGACTCAAAAAGGTTTATGCATTGAATTCTTTCTTGTCTGTAAACAAATGTTTCTTTTAAGATGTGTGTTGAAAACCAACTTTTCTACAAAATAATTAGAAGTATGATTTTGTGGGTTACTCGACAAGAATATCATTAACTGATACAGTTTGTGATATTACTCAATTTATTTGTAACAAAAGCAATTTGGAATATTTGCACCGTTCATTTGGGAACTAAGTTTGTTGCATACATAAGATTAACTTGTAAAAGTATTAGTATGATCAGTTGTGTTCGACTGTACCACCCAAGTATTTATAGTTACTCTATAAATGAAAATAACAAGATATCATGAACCAGAGTCTGAGTTACAGAAATGCGTTCATTAGTTCTATGCAACAAGGGATGCCTTTTAGATACTCCCTCGTCAATTGAACTGAAAATTCTATCTAACCTAAACGGCCATCTATTCTTTCCATTTATTGTAGTAGTAATATATATATATTCTTCTTTAAATTTACGAGAAACATCGTAATTTGTCTGATGCCAACCCATTATCGACAAGGCAGTAATGCAGGTGGGCAGAGCAAGGTCATAGGGTGGTGTGGGATATGAGATGCACAAATAATGGAGTCGGTTTTCATCCATGCCAAGTTCATTGGTGAAGAATACCTGGACATTCTTCACGAGAACATGTTCCCCTCACTGTTCAATCCTGAAGGGTATATTCATCCTTTTTTTCCGGGAAGATGACGCGCGTCCTCACTACTCTGTACAGGAGTGAGAGTGGTGAATCGGTCAGCGGGGCCCTTCGATTCGCCCCTCGTTGACCTGATGTAACGCCCGTGATTTCTATCTCTGGAGCCATCTGAAAACATATTGTATCGGAAAACAATCAACGACTTACACCATCTTCAGCAACGGATCCAGAATACACTAGCCACGGTTAAACCCTATGTATTGGGCAGGGTCCATAAGAATCGGAAAATAACTTGTCTAGTATGTGCAGCATAATGTTCAACACATTGATAGCATATTGTAGGGAGCTAAATATAATTTTTAAGAGTTCTTATCTGCTACACAAATAAATGTAAGTGAAAAACACTTCACACTTGAATTTCTGGGAATAGGTTAGTAACCTTGAATGTGAGAGAAGTTGAGGGCACGGGCTAAAAATATCCGATCAGGTGAGCAAAAAAGGCAAAATCCTTGATTAGAAAACTTAATTTCACGATCAATTTCCGTTCGGAGATGTTCGGATAGTTAGTGCGAAATTTTGGATTCTTGGTGTTCGGTTTTCCTGGGCCATGTTGAACTTGTTATTTGTTTGAGTTGTGATAAATGGTGGAAGTGGAAGATGGTTGGAAAATTTGCCTTTCTATCTGCTTCTTATATAGCGAGTGTAATTGAAGATTATATAAAAGATAAATTTCCTGAGTCAACAATGCATGGACAACCTAAGAGACAACAGTCTTACTTTTCATTTAATATATATAGACTTAAGCTTGTTGAAATGTCCGTTACTTTCAAGAGTGATTGATAAGTGCACTAATATGTTGCGTGTCTCACTGTTCCCTATGGTTAGGGGTACAGTGAGACATAGCGACCTCGACTACTTTTACATTTCTTATAGATGTATTGAACAACTAATCAAACAAAATATTAACGTAAATAATACTAGAGATAGCAACAATCTTAACGGTTTTTGTTGTATGTGTATTGATTGAATATTAAGGAAATTATAAAGATCCAAATTTTTGAAGTCTCGCTGTATCCCAGTTTCCGCTACAAATTATTATTATATGCGTAAATTACTATAGGTTTGGCACAATAACTACAATACTTTTAAATATCAAAATATCTAAACAGAGCAGAAATTATTAGTTTATGCTGTCTTAATAAATTTCCAAACGTTGCTAGATAGCAATGGCTGTGGTTGTGTGAGATAAGCTTCGAAATTCCGAATTCATAAATTTTAAAATGGACCATGGATGTAAATATGGTAGACGGATCTACTTCTAGCGACCCGAAATTGATGCTAGCACAAGCCATGAGTACCTGGCAAGTGTAATTAATTAAAAAAGAACTGAACGTTTCGCACATAGAGTTAGGAATATAAATAGAGGGAACGTTAGGCTGTTTTGTTGGAGAGGGGAATGAAGCCAAGAGATAGAAAGGGACAAGGCATTTCGACCATATTAACTGGCCCCATATTTAGAGACCCTCTTTTCCGAGTATTCCCTCTCTGAGGTGCACTCATCCTGCTATCTTAAAAGGCAATCCTCACAGTACTCTGTATAGAGGGACTCTAATCGGGCCACACAAGATGGCTGCTGATGAACCGTAATTTGGCTTCATGTGACGTCATGTATGTGCTCTCTATTTTCTTCCTAACTCTATGGTTCCGCACAACACCCTATTTAAAATATTCCAATCTTGCTCCTCTCGTCCTTAGCTAGATCTTCATCTATTATTTACTTCCACACGCCTAGGCATAGGCCAACCAATAAGACGCAAGTAAATCCCAATCATCCAGGCAAGATTAATCGAAAAACGGCGTCAAGTTGACCCAGCTTAATTGTATTGGGCCAGTCAATCCGTCTACCGTATTTACAGCCATGAAAATGGACAAATGCTGCAAAACATAGGTTTATAAAAAGTGTTCGGTCGGCTTTCCTTGCAGGTGCTTAAACTTAAACACGTGTTTCAATTGCCTATTCAGTCAAATCGCAAGCAAAACACGCAGCGAGCGCCCCTATGAAAAGCCGGCCTTATCAAATATGTACATTTATTTTTATATCCAATCACATTGAAGCAAAAGCATGAGGCAATACTGAAAATTATCTCATGAATTATATTAAAAAAATATATAACTTTGATAGAAACATTTTCAAAACATCATCGTGTCGTTGAAGTCCTTCCCAGTAAGAAAGAAAATATCAAAGAGTTAGGAATATAAATAGAGGGAACGTTAGGCTGTTTTGTTGGAGAGGGGAATAAAGCCTAGAGACGCAAGAGATGAGGAATTTCGGCCATATTGACTGGTCCCATATTTAGGGACCCTCTTTTCCTAGTATTGCCTCTCTTAGGTGCACTCATCCTCCTATTGAAAAAGGCAATTCTCACAGTACTCGGTATAGAGGGACTCTAATCGGGCCACACAAGATGGCTGCTGATGAACCTGAATTTGGCTTCATGTGACGTCATGTATGTTCTCTCTATTTTCTTCCTAACTCTATGGAAATATTTTTAATAAAATATTTTAAATCATTTTCCAGAAAATAAACTGTTTTCGAGATGACAAAAATTTTTTTAATGTACTCGCAATATTTCATACCGTGTAAATACATTTAAATGCTGGTTGAATATAAAAATATGTATACGTACAATGGACCTATCTATAGCTACCACGATCTGGCAATCCTATGAACAGAGATAGCAGAAAGGCCTTTTGACACGGAAGCCTTTCTGCTTCGCAAAACCGTAGTGCTGGCAAAAATGTTATCGTGTCAAAGCAAAAATGCTACAATAGGGCAAGATGCTATTTTATTATTCCATAAGACTTTTGAAGGAATTTATACTAAGACAAACGCTACAATTTATTTTAGCATAAATGCTTCCGTGTCCAGCGCGCCTAATATCTGAAATTGATTCAGACAGTAAATACGAATCATTTCGGCTCCTTTATATGTCTCTTTCTTTGTGTACGTCTAAACATATTGTAGTTCATTGTGCCAACAAATATATTAATTTGTGCAGTAAGTAATGATGCGTATATATTCGCTTTGTATCGTTTTCTGTTTAAAAAATTTGGAGTGGGAAAGAAACAACCGAAGATTTCGCCGTTCTGAGACAGTCCTCACCAACATCTGCACACATACACACAGGTAATTTTGTCTACTGTAGACTCACCATAATAATAATATTTTTGAACGTACATTTACTCAATTTTACAGGAGAAAAAATTGAAAACAAAAAAAGGTTTTGAAAAATTATTATTATTTATCTTTTTTCACTATTTGAGTCTTACTGCTGATGTTTCGATTAGTTTCAATTTGTTCATTGGCAGAAAATCGCAAAATGATGCTCTTACGACCTCTTGGCTTGAACGTGATGATGATTGAATCCACTTTTAATTAAAATAGATCTAACAAGGGACACTTCATATCTCGGGGAGACCAAATATGATGATACTTTGTATGTCGATAGAAGACCTAAAAAGAAGTGCATATACAAAATTTTAGCTGCAACTGAACTAGGAAAGAGAAGGAAGCCCTAGAAAAATAAAGTGTAGAGCGCAAGTGTACCATATAGCGGGATGGGAAAAATCTCATTGCAATGAAAATGGGGGAAGGAAGTGCACCCTAGTGGGTATTGATGAATACTAGGTAGGAAGAGCTATGCGTCACAGAGGATATCCATCATGACCACCATCTTTGTTTGGAACCAACTTCCAATTGGATTGAAAAAAGAGGGAAATCTAAATATTTTCAAAAGGAAAATCAGGGACGTAATATATGACTACTGAATAGTGCGCACGTTAGGCCATCATTCACTTACATAATCACTCATTGTATATAATCAGCCATTTCAACCTTGTAATCTTTCAACCATTCACTATTTACCCAAATGTATTTTTTGTTTCTTTTATCATGATTTTGTGTGTGTGTGTGTGTGTGTGTGTTTTGTTTTCCTATCATTGTGTTATATGCTAACTAGATATCATAAGCATGGACATATCATATATATATGGTACTTATTTTGTAACTTTTCTATCTCTTTTTTATGCTTTTGCATAATATTTATGTTTTTATTTGTTACTGTAGGGCAACAAGCTCTTCTATATGTAACCATTATTTATGTAAAAGAATTGTATAGCTTAATGCAACCCTACACTAAACAATAAATAATAATAATAATCTTGAAACTTGTGTGAAAGTTTGAAATAGGAAGGGGGTCATGTGGTGTATCAATCTAGACTGAAATTTGACTGGAAATGCATTGATACAGTTCGTTTTGTGTTAATGTTAATCCGGTGAGGGATAACATGTAAATTTGGCGTGGAAAGTGGTGGAAGGAGAGGATCGTCAATATGCTAGTATGTTTGAAAATTGCAAGGAGTGGAAACGAAAGTTTGACAAAGACAATCTGTGTTTGTATGAAAGGTTGTTAGCAGCAGTGAGTGAGTCAGTGCAGAGTAAATGGCACGTTTGGGGAGTAAGTTACTACAATGTGAGTGAACCTAGGAATGTGTTATTTGGTCCTCTGCTAGCGATGTAAACTAGCTACCTAACTTTCAAAGGGTAAGCTTAGAAATTTGATAGTTTCAGCACCAAAGAACCCCGAAAACGTCGATTTTGCTGTTTTCTCTCGTTCGGGTCTAAACATTCTGGCAGGGCCATTGTTGTCGGTCTCGGAACTTGGCGGACATGCACTACCGTCCATGTTAAGCAAAGATTTGCAATCGAAAGAAAAGGTTTATGAAGAAGTGGAAGAGCTTGCTGTTACCTCATCCGTACTTTCGTGTCTGTGGTAATGTTCTTGAATGTAAAAGAGTTCAAAATATAACTCAACACAACAATAACTGCACTTGATGAACGCTGATCTATCACATCCCACTACTAAACTGCAGAATCCCATTCTCTGTCCAAAGCAAAACGTTGTGATTCCTACGAATGGCTCTGATGATGCCGCTAATCCTGCTTTATATCATGCATAGTGGTGCGATCCCTGGAATCGTTGTGATGACAGCTGGTTATGAATGAGCGCTTGGAGGCGCAAGATGTTGTTACGCTCTTGCAGGTTGAATTGTGGATTAAATTGAAGCGCTGCTGATGAGATGTTTCTTGCCATATGTTTTGCCATTCTGAAGTAATGAACGTCCAGTGGTGGACACATACTAATAGCTTTCTCTGGTATGATGTGCGCCTTGAGTTTATTCTCACTGAAGGATAGTTCATTCAGTACTTGTTGTAGTAGAGCATTGCCCTTATGACGGCCGTATGAATCCGCAATAAGTACGTTCTTCTCGCCTGATATTGTGTAGCTGCCGCTGCTAGAAATTCTTTATACAAGTCTTTAGTCATCTTTCCTGAAGAATGCCACTTGATGATAAGATTATCTCGTATCGCCATTGTCTCTTGTACCTTCTTACTGATATTTTTCTCTGGCAAGATAACGAATAATTTCTCTGCTACTTTTCCTGATTTTGAAATCATGGGAACTATCGTTTATGAATGTGTCGTTGCAGCTAGAGATTGTATATGGTCATACACTCGCTGAACAAACACCCTGTACATCGAGTGTTCTTCCTGTTGCCATTTCCTTCTGGAAACCCGACTCATCTGCGTTCCAAATATTATCGTCATTATAATCACGTAAAAATGACTTTGTTGACTCTCGCCATTCTGTGGCACGTTGCTTAATTTTCTGCTCATCATGAAATGTGGCAGTGGTGACGAACGTTGTGATTTTACGACTCACAATGTTGTAATAGCACTTGAATCTATGTAGCCAGGAAGTGCTAGCCTGACATGATGGTTTTCCAAGTTCGCGTGCTTTTGTTTTAGCCCAGTTTTGAAGATCGTTGTCGAGAACAATTCGATGCTGTTCTCTAGCTTCCCTGAATTTTTGGGCAGTAAACGTTCGAATTTGAGCGTATACATCGGTTGCTGTACGTAATTTTCCTTTCTTCAACATTGCTTCCCATGCGTACAGTTGATTTTCTGACTTCAAAAATCTAAATTTAGCTTTCATGTAGGAGGACAGATGCTTACCTTTTTTCACTTTGCGCCACTCTGCAACAGCTGCAATTTTCTTTTCTATTGGAATAGAACACGTCCTTTTTGGCGACGGTAGATATTCATTGTCCGAAGACGCCACTGATGATCCATCTGCATCGTCTTCGTCCAATACGTCACTATCGCAAGGAATGTCTTGTGCTGGTTCATACTCATCGAATTCAAGCGACTGTTCTTCACTCACATCGATATTGCACTCCCAGTTCTGCAGTAAGTCCCACATATAATCCACACATTTTCTATCTTCTTCACTAAACACTTTATTTCCAGCTATTCCTTTGTCCACAACCATAGTCATAAATTTCTCCACCACATTGTAAAGATTCATAATGCAGTTGCCCAATACGTTCCTACCAATTTGACAGGTCGTTCGCTACAGCACTGTTCACCACCTACTCGAAACTCATCGTGCAAGAGAATAGTTATGTTTGTTCCAAGGCTCTTCCTTCCTTTCATTTGCGTGCCACCTATCTGTTACGCCTAGAATCACGTGTGCTGAATGCTTTGTCTATTGACAAGACACACCAACACCTTGTACTCACCGAACAGGTCTTCGTCATGAGCTCAAACGTTCAGTTTGTCTATCCGTTTCATAGCAGTGCTCTTATTTCGGTTTCGCATATAACAGGGTGCTTCACAAGCACCGCAACATAGCATAATGCCCTTGTTCGTCACAACAGGAAACAATGTGAAGGGAGGAAAGGTGTTAGGAATGGGCGGTTACCACTGTACAAGTGTGACATTGTTTAAACAAAAAAAAGTTTGCGGGGTACAGTGACGTACAATCGCTGTATGCACAACAGTTCATTGCCAGTTAACCTTTCCATATATGCAGAGTGCTTTTCACACGACTTAATACGTCTAATGATGAAGGGACGTGACCGTCCAAGATTGTGACTTGGTCAAAACCAAACGAACTTCTTTCTCAACAAGAACTGGCAACCCACCCAGTCTATTTCCCAGCCTCCCGACATGGCACTGTTTCAGTTCAATTGCCTATTGTGTGTCACATATGTGTCTAACCCAAAACACATTCGTCCAGTGTCAGCACTGTCTATAACTTTACACTGACATATTGATAAGTTGTTGGAAGATGGCCGTTTGTTGCTGTGTTGATACTAACTACCTTTCATACAAACACAGATTGTCTTCGTCAAACTTTCGTTTCCACTCCTTGCAAGTTTCAAACATACTAGCATATTGACGAACCTCTCCTTCCACCACTTTCCACGCCAAATTTACATGTTATCTCTCACCGGATTAACCTTAGCACAAAACGAACTGTATCAATGCATTTAAAGTCAAATTTCAGTCTAGATTGATATATCACATGACCCCTTCCTATTTCAAACTTTCACACAAGTTTCAATATGGCCGGTCATGATGGATATCCTCTGTGACGCATAGCTCTTCCTACCTAGTATTCATCAATACGCACTAGGGTGCACTTCCTTCCCCCATTTTCATTGCAATGAGATTTTTCCCATCCCGCTATATGGTACACTTGCGCTCTACACTTTATTTTCCTCGGGCTCCCTTCAATTTCCCTGTTCAGTTTTGCAGCTAAAATTTTGTATATGCACTTCTTTTTAAGTCTTCTATCGACAGTCTTCTATCTTTTTAAGTCTCCTTGTAAGCATAATGTACTGTTATAAAAATACTTTGATTATTAGAAACTAAGAAACACACCCTGGCCGACAACAGGAATTATCGTGAATTCTATACACCTATAGTCGGAGGACACAATAAGTTTACTAGATATGACTATTGCGTATTATTTATGAAATAAAGATAAAATTTGAAAAGCTGCAGAAACAATTTATGTCTTAAAACTATAAAAAACCGACAAAAGTTTCCCCTAAATTTGAGGATGCTGCTCTTAGCTCTCGAATAGCATTTCCGACATATTCTAAATTAATCATGGAACGCTGAAGCGTGTAATTATTCCTGGTATATAATCCCCCTAATCGATAGCTTGTAAATAATTAAATATCAAGTTAAAGCTTTCCCAAAACTTGAAATAATTTTTTTTATATACATTGTATGTGACATAGATCTTGTTTTAATGATATTTATGTGACAATGGCCGACCACTGGTGTATGTCCAACGATCGATGCCCCTAGCCTGTATTTCGACGAAATAGAGCAGTCTGTAGAATGCTCGCCTTGTAGTCGGGAGAACCCGGGTTCGATTCCTGGTGCCGGCCATCATAACTGAGGTTTTCCCTGGTTTCCCTCAGTCACACAGTCAAATGCTGTGATGGTACCATGAATAAGACCAGGGCCGATTCCTTCCAAAATGATGTCCCTTATTGT
>JAGDQP010072046.1:0-10560 GCA_022664845.1 Lepisma saccharinum | reverse complement strand
TGTAAATATTTAAAACACCGTGAATTTCCTTTGCGCATCATGTCATTTACAAATTGAATCCCATAGTACCGGAAATAAATGTGTATTTGTTTAAAGGTTTTTCTGTACATATTTTTAGAAACGTATAATCTGTTTCATATTTTTACAAAAAAAAAAATAATAAGTAAGCATTGCTGTTAATTGAATTGTGAGTTGTGAAATAGAAAAAAGAATTGGCTTCTAATTACGCAAAATGACTATCACATCTAAAGCACATGTAAGTGACACGTATATAAAAAAAATATTTAAAATAACTTGTGACCGGAAAGCCACGTTAATTTTTCAGTTCACAGCACAATAATTGATCGGACAAAACTAATTTCCACTATCAAATTGTCAAATTCCTGACAATGAACCATAAACGAGTAACAGGAATTACTGCGAGCAAAATGTTCCCTGCAATGATATCTCATTCATAAAGTGTAAAATTGGATTTCAGTCCACAAATATGTGGAATACGAGAAAAAAAACTTTTGTTATTTTCGCATTTAATTGAATGAAAAAGCCTTCAAAAAGTGTAGAGGAGAGAACTTGTATCTATTTACATACAAAATAAGGTCTATAAATCTGAGCGCTTTCAGTTGAACTATTATAATAACTATTAATGAGGAAATATTATCAAGATGTAAGTAGTATAGGGAAATTAAAATCATTAGTCAAACCATATGTTAGGAGTCAATAAGCCAAGTGACACTGATAAATAAAAACACCTCAAAGTTTTCTTTTATATATAAACAAAAATATATGTGACGACACAAAGGCATCATATTTTGTAAGCCCTATAAAGAAACCTTGGACTTCAATGTGTTCATGTATAAAATATGAAAATGTTGCGTCACATATATTTCGCTTGCCAGATAAAAGATACTTAACGGGAAGCTCATAGCTGAAGACTTAATATCCAACTTTTATTTCCGTGTTATCATGAGGGAAACCAAAAATAATAACATATTTCATTGTACAACACCTAGGTTAAGTATACTGCATCATTTCCTATTCGTAGATAATTATCTGTGTCTACATTTTCGTATCAGAAAATACTTTTCGTCGTGCACCATATACAAATATCTTATTTACGTTCTCTTGTGTGTTATAATCTTCATAATGTTGATCCTGTTGATGTGTTATGTGTTGTTTTACAGTTTTATGTTATTTAGTTCGTACTGATATCATTTAGTTTCAGTGTAACATGGATATTCAAGCTGAATCTGAAACTTAATAAATAAATAAAGAAAATAATTTCCAGTTTATAATTTTCAGAAGTTGGAACCTAATTTCTTGCAAAGTAATCATTGAAATTCCAAAGTAATGTCATTATTATGAACACTTCAAAATGGTGTGTCATTTTTTATCAATATTTTTTTTCAAATAAACTAAACATTTTCTCAGCACACCACAGAGAATCGAGCAGAACGATTAGTTTTAGCAAATTGATATGAGCCCTTGAGTAAAATTATGGGTCATGTCCATAATTTCACAATTAAAGAAATAGCATTTTCTTCTATATACTGGTTTATTTCATACGTTAGAAATAGTATACATGAAGGATGGTATTTCTTTCGTCTTGCAAAGTCCACATTCTTCCAGTCTTCTAAGTCATTTAATAAATATTTCAATTTCATTATCATTGGTCCTGTGGATTTTATACGTAGACATTGAATGTTTAACCATTTAGACTGATGTTCATCAACAGCCGATTGTCTGTGAACAGCATATTCTTTCACCCATTTAACAAGTGACACAAGGAATTATTCTTCTACATTCTCACTATCTTGCACGTTCTGTTTCTTGCCTTTTGATGCTGATTCGATCCAATCGTCAGGAATGTTCAAGTCATTTTTGTGTTAAGCTCTTTCAATCACACCAAAAACGTCATATCTGGCAGAAAACTGTGACCCGTTTTCATGAATCTTTGGTCAAAAAGCCTTGCTCTTTTACTGACAAAGAAATATCCTACCAAGCCATTTTCAAGTTTCGGTGTTTTGTCTTATAATTGCAATAGTGCTTCCCTATGTAATGTTTAAAACCATATACTTAATCTATTTTTTTGGTTGCCGGTAACAATTTCTTTCTCTTTGTATAGATTCAGAACAATATGATTGAATGGTTTAATAACTTAATGTGAGGAAAATGAATCTAGATTGCTTCATTTTTACCACGCCTTTATATAAAATAAAAATACACAGATATAAGTTATAGCATATATACTTACTCTTATCACTTCGTGCATCACTGAAATCAATACAAACTATTTCAGAATCAAGATTTCAACCAGCTGTAGGACATGGCTCACTATAATACTAAACAAAATGCTTCTGCTTCTTAGAACTACACACGTATAGCACCAGATGTCAGGGCAATTCACATATGGGCGATATCCATTATTTTACTGACATATATTCTTGACCTATCAGACGATGTACATAGTTTCAAATAAACCAAAAGTGGACATGGACCATTTTTGTTTACTCAAGGGCTCATATGTACCTCATATAATTACAAATTAACGTGTTTAGTATATCTTAAAAGAAAGCAATCTCTTGCAAAATATATGACGTGTATTCTTGTTTCTTCCTCTCTCTTTTGGGAATTATTTTGTCTCACTCTCTATTTTTTTTCTTTTACGGTGTGAAATTCTGCAGTGTAAAATTTCAAGAATAACATTTGGAGGTGGCTTCTTGTTTCCGAAGTCAAATTGTGCTGTGTAAAATTTGAAGAATATAAGATAATATTTCGTGGTGGTTTAAGCTGGTTGTTTTTGAGGAGTCAAATTGCACTCTGTAAAACTTCTAGTAAATATAAGACTATTAAGGGATACAACAGCTTAAGCTAGTTGTATCCGTGGAGTCAAATTGGGCTGTCTGAAATGTCAAAAAGATACAATAATGTTCCGAGCTGGTTTAAGTTCTTTATTATCAGAGTCCATTTCTACATGTAAAAGTATTCTACCAGGGGACAAATATTGCATTTTATTTTTAAATCAATAGTCTCGAAAAAAGTACATAATACCCAACTGTAATTTAATGATCTTTCGCAAATCACTCTAAATTTTTTAGGTATCCAGGCTTAATATGTTGTATGCTAAAATTATTTTTTTATGCACATGTTTTCCGTCTCTAGGGGCTACAACAACTGAATGTACCTAGGGACACATGCAGTTGTACCAGGGAACACACTATGAAAATTATGTGTGACAGTACTAGGGAGGGATACATTAATAGGAAGTATATTTTTACTCACAAAGAATAATATGGTTGGAGTAACCATAAAATTCTATTTGCCATAGTTGAATTTAGGACAGCAATACTATGGGTTACAAATACAAGTCTTGTTAATCACGTATTGTCAATATGAAAATACAGAATGTAAGAATTAGGTTAGGTGTATTGTCAGAATTACATTACTGTGAACAATATTTTATGGTAAAATTCTTGTTTCAATTTAAATTAGCAAGATGTTTTGTTAACATTGTAACTAATTATACGATAATGCATAGTTGAATTATCAATGAAGAAATCATGTCTGACCATACCATATAGTTACAAAATCTATATACATACACAGTAAAAAAATAGCTGTGTTAATTCAATACAATGCGATGTCCAAGCGTGAATACCACTTTTTGTGTTAAATCAACACAACACATGGTGTTGAATTCGGTACTGGGAAGAAATGTTACGGCTGCAGCTAGATTTGAACATGGGTTACTCAGTTACAAGTCGAGCGTCTTACCGACTTGGCTAAATAGTAACGCAGAAAGAGCACTAGATTCAAACAGTATAGAGGATATAAAAAATGTTGCTGAGCCCCAAAGACAAACAAAGATACTCTCACGACTTATGCCATGATTTAATCATTTTTCCATTGGTGAATTAGGGATCAGAATTCCCATTCATTGAGAATATATTCCATTTCTATGAACGCAAGCGCAGCATTTGACATGCTGTTACGATAATAAAGCAGTAATGCTGCTCAAGTGTTTGTCTGTCTCCATCTTGTTTTATTTCGTAGAAATGTAATATTCTCAATGAATGGGAATTCTGGTTCCCAATTGGAAAATAGGAACCTTGGGACAAGTCGTGCAAGTAACGTTGTTCTGGGGCTTCAGCAACATATATTTGATCCTCTATACTGTTTGAATCTATATTGTAGTTATTTAATTGAAATGTTGTTCACTAAATATCGTTGCATCTAGCGTCTTTTCTGTCCGACGATTTAGACAAATCGGTAAGACGCAGTTCCGTGTGAGGTGGCGTGGTGAACGGTCATGTTTCGCCTTTGCACCGGTATCGGAATTTTATCGTTGTCGGTGTATCAGCGACAGTGTTAGCGGAGTTCAGTTTTCTGGAGTTATATTGAGATAGGGCTATGAGTTATGAAAATATATAACGCCAGCGAACATTAAAGATAGACTTTAGTGTGTAAAACAGCGACCTGTAATAGGAGATATTCATGAAGTAATATACAGTCAAATTGGAGTGAATGAAGAAGTGGAAGCCTTGGATATATGTAATTAATAAGAAAGCGTTTTTTAAGGTTAAAAATCAAGATTTAGTAAATTAAGTGATCGAACGATGCAATGGTGAATTGCATTTATACGTAGATAATGTGAGACGCAACTTTACAGTAACAGAAGTGGATCCTGAATTTATTTCCTTTGGTATATATAACGTACCTTGGGAAAATTCTGATCAGTATTTTCAGGAACATTTAGAACAATTCGGTTTAATAAGACCCAAACAACAGCATTTTCAACCGAAACTATCGCTATAGGTTATACAATGGTAGAATGATAATATACTTCGAAAACATAAAAGCAACAGTCCCAAGGTACTACAAGGTCGGTCCCTATAAACTACAAATCCTCCCAAACGAACATGTGGCAACATATAGAGTATCGGCAAGAACTGATCCAGAAAAGTAACTTCGATCGAAAGAAATCCCTTTTCATGTAAAAGTGCAGTAGTATCGAAATCTGCTAGTCAAGTTCCCTCGAAGAAGAGGAAGTGAAGGTGACGTGGCTACGTTACGAACACCACTGCAACCAGAAGTGTGTGAGAACTCGTCGAAGGAGCCGGCCGAAAGGGAGAGGGCGAACGAATCGGCTGTTGGTGTGGTTAACCAAGGGAACAAGATTACGATAGAAGCAGAAATTCACAATGATGACTTGGTAGGTCAGAATTAGCTCTCCGTGAGTCAATTAAATTTAGTAAATGCGAGCAATTGTAGTGTAGATTTGGGGGCTAGTGTCCTTGCAAACAACTTCAAGAAGTGGAAAAGGTGTGTGACATAGGTAAGCACACGGAAGGGGAGAGAGTGAAAATACCGAGTTTATACAAGTGGAGTCTCGAGACGAGGATGACGTCCCGCTAAAACTAACCATTGCGGGGAAGGACCAGGAAGAGGAATAAAAAGCCCATTCAATTTTACAAGATGTATTTCCAAAAAGCGAGGTGCAGGGTTGAGTGCTTTATTTTATAAATCCTTATAAAAAACTCTTAAAAAAGGAAAAAAAAATCAGCGTAAATACCAAGGGAAGTGACAGTGTCGTTTCACGGTAGTGAGCAGGCCGGCAGTGAAGCCACCCACCGTGATTAAAAACATTTTTTGTCCCAATTTTTGTTCCAAGTGTCGCGGACAAAACAACGAAATATGTATACCTGTTTGTCATTGTTAGTAGGAAGTTTGTTTCTTATCCCTAATTATTCTCGGGGACAAGAGCAGTGTGGTGGTGCGACGATAACACTACAAATTTATGACATGGCAGCCGGCAAAAAAGCGGGTAATATGCAAGATGCATCTTTCAATAAATATTGCAACGTTCAACATCTGTCACTGATATAGTGAGGGGAAATACAAAATTTTAGCACAAACCATGCGAAATTTTAACATTCACATTCTAGAAATCCAAGAAATCACTTTTAAGGACATTAATATTAGACATTAAAAATATTTAAAAAAATGATGATGTGATTGAGATGGTGGGGGTTTGATTTTTTTGTTCGATCAAATATGGAAGTTTCAGATGTATATAAGTAAGTCGATGGTAGAGTGCATGCAATCAAAACGGCCGGTCTTACTATTTTTTCAGTATACATGGCAAATGGAACAAAAGCGAAAATACAGAAAGAAGATTCCTTCCAAAATCTTGCGCTTAACATTAACTGCCATCAAAAATCCAAATTTACTTATATTATGAGATATGTACGCGGTATATGACAGTAATGATACAACAGCTAAATATTTTTTTTTTCAAAAGTACCGATGTTTACTTATATAACAATAACATGTAAAATCAAACTAGATTACATCCGTTTTGGCCCGGCAATAGAAAATATAAAAAATGTAGCTACGGAAAAACTGGCGATGACAGACCATAGTTTGGTGCGAATTAATATGTTATGGAAGTTGCCCACTACATTTATGCACTTCCATATGGTGGCGTCTAAACACTGATTTGCTAAAGAAACAGACTTTCCATAAACTGACTTGAGATTTAATAAAAGAAAGAGACAGATATAAAGGGAAGGTTGGGGAATAATTGAAAATGTTGATGTGCATGAAAAACAAGTTTATACGGTAATACAAATTATATACCAGGGGTTATTATGGGATTAAGAGAAACACTACTGATTTTTATCAATCAGTGTTACAAGCATACAATCAACGGACTATGCAGAATCCCATATGGATTCCGAAAGTGCGAAAAATCTAAAGTAAAATATGTTGCTGATGTCCTATAGGTATACAGGAATAATAAAATGGAACACGTTAAGAAAGTGTGGAATCTGCGAGACGGTCAGTTTGGACACAGTGCCGCGGGATTCAAAAAGATAGGAGGAAACTCTTTTAAATGAATTTCAAAATTATGAAGGCTCAATTTTCAAAGATCTAGAGATCTATGATGGCATCCGAAATCAGTATATGCGATATTTTGAAACATTTGTGGAATTAGGTTTGGATCCACTTCACGAACTCAATGTGAAAAAGATACCGCAATTATCTGAAGAGAAAAGCGGTCTCAGAGAGCCTTTTACAAAAAAAGAAACTGAAAAGGCTCTGTTTGCCCTAAATGTGGACTCTAGTGGAGGGGGGATGGCCTCCCAGGTAATTGGACGGTGGTAAATAAGGACTATATAGTGGAAAACTAGTGCCAATGTTTAATTCTTTTTGGCGCTTTCCTACAAACGTTGGGGATTTTTTACGTCGATTGGAATATTGTTAATAAATAAATTAATGACATCAGTAAGTAATTGTAGATTGATCCCTCTGACGAATTTTGATGCAAAATTGTTTATGAAAATAGTAACAAATAGACTTAAAAGCGTAATTACATTTCTTTTTTACTATAGCCAAAGTGGAATTCAGTGGATGAATCCCATATATATTCATTTAATGAACATTAGAGACCTATTACTGTATGCAAACACGGAGAAATTATTATCCTTTTTATTTTTTTAGAAACAGATTTTTCCAGAGCATCACAGTGGTTATTTATTCTCCCTAATGAGAGCTATGAATGTTCCTAATATGTTTATTCAACTAATTCGTTGGATATATGTCAATAGATATGTTAAAATCTAAGTAAATGGTCGAATAGGAATTCCTCTGAGGTGCGGAATCCTCCAAGGTTTTCCTTCCATCTCCCTTCTCTTTGACCTGATAATGTCCCCATTTGCTCACGCTGTCGACCAGGCTCTGCCAGCCATAAAATTATTGAAAATGCCTATCTGCAGTCTCATATATGTCGATGATATTAAGTTTTGCATTCAAAATGAGAAAGAACTAGGTAGGATAATGGAGCTGATCGAGAAATTTAATAATATATCCGGGATATATATAAATCCAAATAAAACTTAAGCAATGAATCTGAGAGCTAAGATTAGTTCCAGCGCCTTGCAAAATATCAAGGTCTCAGGTCATATAAAAGTGTTAGGTATAGATTGGTGTACAGATATGACCCGTACGATAATGGAAACAGCCAATAGCTTGATCAAAATGTTAGTAGCTGATTTGCAAAAATAACAAGACTGTTTATCATCTATTTTGCATCGGTGTCGTTTTATAAATATTCTTAGTAAACTATATTTTTCCTTACAAATTCTTCCGTTTCCCAAGCAATTTTGGGCAAAAGTTAATAAATATCTGGATTTCTTTATATGGAACAAGCAAATGATCAGGGCTCCGAGAACGGACCTGAATAAAAGTTTTGACACGGGCGGGGGAAATCTGAAGAATATTAAAATTCAAGCAACCTCTTTGTTAGGTCATCGTTTCATAAGACTGTTGGCTGATTATAATGAATTTTTTTCATAATGGTGCCTACATATATTGATTTTGCGATTTATTGTCAGTGCATGAATAGTGTTGGGATGAGCTTCCGCCACTCTTTCTGATGTTTCGAAAGTTGCGATGTAGTTATTTATTTCAAACCACAAAATGTGAAAAGCCGATATACCTGTGACATGTGAACAAACAAAAATGAAATTGTAACCGATTCTCTTTAGATGAACAAAAAATTATCAGGAAATATAGCGGACAATATTATGCAAACGACAGAAAAAATACAGCTTCAAAGGAACAGCGGCAATCAGTAGAAAATAGAAAAGAGGCATAATAAAGCTATTTCCAACACACTTTACAAATATGAACTTCCTTTGGTTCGGCAACAATCGCTAAAAAACAAATGACAAATAGTTTTTCTGATTGGAGAAAACAATTGTCATAGAAAAGAAAGAAAGAAACAAGAAAAAAATATAAAAGAAAAGAAGACGATTAAGTTAGAGAACAATCATAGTTAATCTTCTCACTTCTTGATATTAATGTTAATTTGCTTCCTCTTCGCGTCTATTATCTATTACAAGCGACGTCTTTGGTATCACGTGACTGCAAGGTAAGAGGAGTTGTTTCGTTGTGCGATGATTCAAGAAACGAGTTGTGGAAGGGCAGATGTGTACCTGTTAGTTTTCGTTTGCATGTGGCTGGAGGCATCGGTACATTACAAGCAGAAATAGACGTTTTCCGTATTGTTCACGTGAATACAATTTGAATTGTGTTTTAATGACATGTTACTTTTGCTTTAATCAAATTTGAATTTGCCATAGTGAGAAAATGGCGAAAATTAACCGCTTCAATGTTGTTAAAATGCTCTACGAGGAGATAAAAAATACGGCTTATGAGACACCAATAAATGCTCATGATATTGAATTAAAATCTCAAATGGTGCAAATTATTGACGAGTGCGTATCTTCAAGTACATTGTGCATCCAGAAGACTAAGGATTTGGATTTCAATGAAACGGACCCTGAACCGGAAGACGGCGGACCAGTTTGTTACGATAGTAGCAATGATTCGCAACCAGAGGACGAAGCAGCATCGAGTTCCACATCCTATTCAAGTCCCCCAAGAAAGGTACACAAAAAATTATATTTGGAAACTAAAAAGAACATTGTTGAATATTGGGAAGTGGGAAAAAGGACCGTTTACATTGGAGAACTGTTTCAAAGCGCTATCGGGCTGTCACTAGTGAACGACATTTAAGACGATTTAAAAATGAAGTTACAGGCTAGAAATAGACAAACTAAAAGAGATCGACCAAAATACCTTTAATGAGTTTGTTAAAGCAAAACCTTAAAAACTAATTGTACATGAGTCTGATTTAAATTGATCGGCACTTTTGAAACAAATAGAAATCAATGTAAGAAAAACTTTACGGCATCACCTCAATGGATTTAGAAATTCAAGCAAAAGCGCTGAATCGTATCAAGAAAAATAACCAGCTTCATAACCCATGGTTATTTTGCAGAAAGTAAAGACGTCAATCAAAGTGCGTGTGATTTTTCTGTTAGCAAGCAAACAATATATTTTGATAAATACCAACGTACACAAATATATAACAGTGGTCAAAGTGGTTTTAATCTCAAACTTCATTCCGGACGTTCATTGGATTTTAAAGGGACCAAAACAACAGAAGCAATCGTCCAATCAAAATCATCCACAACTCGTTCATATACAATTATGCTCACTATTTCAGCTGATGGGTAGCTAATGATTCCGCTTTCATCGTGTTACCGGAAACCAGAGGAAACTTTGGTCCAAGAGTTTTGGAATAATTGTTTTCAGCTGACAAGCTATACATTGCAGCTTCGAGCAGCGGAAGCATGGGAAAACAGCATTTGTTAGACTTGTTTGAAAAGGTTTACTTCCCTAATGTGTCAGAGGATTCTGTACTTTTAGTCGATTCTTGGACCACTTATAACGATGAAGCCGCAATGACAGCAACAAAACTGTCCAATTGTAATGTCAAAATCTTACGTATTCCTCCGAAGACGACAAGTTTTATCCAACCTGTGGACGTTTATTTCTACAGACGTTTATTTCTACAGAAGAACTTTGTTCGAATTTTTTTTGATCTTCTTGGTAACCTGCACATCATTCTTCATCAGCGAAACAATGTCTTGAAAAACAAATTACTTGTTCATAACCAATTATCCTCTCTAAGATTCCACAGCTTCATCGCTT
>JAGDQP010072042.1:0-10561 GCA_022664845.1 Lepisma saccharinum | reverse complement strand
TCACGCCAAGTTATATTATTCTTTTCTAGGCTATCAGAACCCTTTACTTATACATACTTCCTTGTACTCCGCTTGATCACATCTCTCCCCACTTAAAGTGCACAGTGTGGAAAGGTGCACTTGAAAGGCACAAGAAGGGCACTTTCTACACAGCATCTGCTCAGCAAACATCCGAAGTTACAACACTCGGCATAAAACGGCATAAAAAAACTCTTAACATTTCTCTTTGTAGAATCATCTGTGTAGGCTTATCATATCTAACGAAAGACTATGCAACTTGTGTCTGGGCTACATATACACAAAAATTCACTTCTTGCACCCTTTTTGTACAGAAGTTCTCTCAAATTGTTAGTTTTGTGCACGAGAAGTGCAAAACTCTTCATAATGAAGTGTCTGTCAGTTGTTTATTATATCTATCCGAGTGGTGTCGCTTGTGGAAATGCTGTTGTTTCTACGTAAAACTTCATATAACTACATGTGTATTGGTGACAAGTCTGCGTTCTTTGAATACTGAATATTTCTATATTTATTTATACAGAAAAGTCAGTAAATATGTGCACATATTTCGGAAGCATGGAAACGCACTGTTGCAAATTGTAAATAATATACGATATGTTCTAAAAATATTACAGGTTGGCAACACTACCAACACGATGACATTACATTTTAAACTTCATTTTCTACCCTTAGTAGTACAAATCATCTTCAATGAAAATAAATTTCACTTTCACGCATTGTTCATTTGAATTTGAATTGAACTGAAGTTTTAAGGCAACATGCATTGATCATGATTCATCGGAAATTTTCATTTGATTCGCCATTGTAATAAGTCAATATTAAGACTCAAAGTTAGAATATGAATTTTATTTAAGAACTTTAGGCAATTGTGGCTCAGGTCGAATTGATGATGGGAGAATTGGTGTAATGAAGAAAATTGGAGGAAACGGGATAACCCCGAGAAAACCCACGCATACGGTAATTATTCATCACAAATACCACATGGAATGAGCCGGGATCGAACCGGAGACCCAAGCACCAGAGGTAAACGCTGTCCCATTAAGCCAGCGCAGACCTCTGAAAGTGTAACCATATGTATCTCGAAAACGAAGTGAAATCTTACCCATGTGTAAATTAGGTTTCTTTCTTGTTCTGTTCTGAGGAATTAACCTGCGAAATATGTAAAACTTACACATATTTAATGAACATTTTTCTTATTCCCCTTTTAACGCACATTATCAATTAGCATAATTTTATAGTTGTAATGATATTGTCAATAACACTGCGGAAAATTTTTTGAGCTCAAGGGTTTTCTAAGCACTACGTATATTTTTAAATGGAAGAACCAAAATACATGATTGAAATGAATAATGGCGAAATACATTTGGATATAGGCCTGTTGATTCCAAAAATGGGAAACTCCATTGGAAGGTTAGTCTCGAAATTACCATTAAATCCTTGAATTAAGGCTAGGTCAGTTTCTCCCACAAATGAAATAAAGGATGCTGAAGCGGTAAAAGTGCTGAGCAGAGCATAAGAATAAAGATTACAATGGCCATATTTTCGGCGATATCAGCAAGTGCAGAACAAATCAATATTCTTCTAAAATACATGAAGGTGTGGCACATTGGAAGTCTCTCAAAGTGTCACAACAGGTGCCACCATGCATTGAATTCCGCATCGTTGCTCGATTACGTGTTCACCACACAGGCAACTTAAACAGAGAAATTCGTGCTCCTCCGCGACAATACCAATGCAAAATACACGTACGTCTACGTATATGCTTTGAAGATAGCGATGAGATGAAAACACATGGTAATTGATGCAAGATTGGAAGCAACCAGAAAGAGTATTTGTACAAAAAAAAAAGCTTTATACAAGCAAGTAAAAGCATAGACCTATTATATTTTATAAAAACAATTCTTCTCATACACGACAAAAAATAGCGATGTTAATGCAACACTCTTCGGTATACCAGGGCGACCACCACTTTTCTATGTCAAAGCAACACAACAAAAGTTGTTGATATTGGTGATTCAACGCTTTCACAGCGAAGAATCGTCATTCACAACATTAAACAAGAGTATGTCAATTGTCCTCTACATTATTTTTACAATATGTTGCAGAGCAGTACACAGCAAAAAATAGTGGTCTTAATTCAACACTTTTCGGTGTCTCAGATCGACCACACTTTTTTTCTGTTAAATCACCACAACAAACTGTGTTGATTTCGGTGATTCAAGATGCTGCCAATGCTGATTCAACACAATGGAGGGTGTCATGTTAGCACTATGTTGCAGTGTTGAATCGCCGAAATAACAACATAAAATGGGTTGATTTAACACAAAAAGTGGAGGTCACCCTGGGATATCGAAAAGCGTTGAATTAATATAGTCGTTTTTTTAGTGTAGCTGCTTGATCAGATTTTAGACATTTGCAGATGAAGCGTACAGAATATACAGTGTACTTTCGCAATCTTGGAAGCGGTAATACAGCTTACAGCTTCACATTAAACGAACTAAAAGTAATAGGTCTATAAAGTGGTTGTCAAAGTATTCTTTGCAGTGATGTTCATAATCAGGACGTATAAGCTATTATTTTATCAACTCCTCAACTGAACTAGTGTGGGAATTCGCAGTCAACTGCACCATATACCAGAGCAGAGAGCCTAAGTAGATACGTGCTTGCATTCAAAGTGGGTGGTCCTGGGTTCAGGATTGTATCTAAAACTAGTATCACGAAGCAGGGATTCTTCCAGCATTTCTATTTTAGAGGGGGGTAAAGCCAAATTGGGGTTGTGAATAGAGTTTAGCACTTCATCAGGTTTATATCGATTTTGAACAGAAAAAAAGTTCGGAGTGTGTGCTCGAGAATTTCAAGGAGAATTTCGACACCTCGCATCTGGGTGGGGGTCCGGTAAAAGTTTTGTCAGAAAAGGTTCACGGTTGATCTGGGTATGAAATGCACATGGAAATACATATAATTACGCCTACAAGTGTATTAATTTCAAACAAAAATAGGAATTTAGGAAGAGGTTCGGACTTTCAGTACGGAACCCCTAAATGCGTCACTTTAACCCTGGTTCCCCATATACAGTTGATATATTTACTCGTTTATCTGAGTTAACCCTTGCTGGTAATGAACCCTGGATATTAGGAAATTCAGGGTTCTATCTTGTATCCGAAACATTTGTGTCAACATTATGTTAAAAAATTATCGGCATATAATAGAGCTTACGTTCAAGACCTATGGTAACAATTATCTAAGATGTCAACAGGGTAGAGCATTGATAGGCAGATTATACAAGCGTAACGTCGTCGGAGCAAGATCAGTTTGAATGAGTACCTGGAGGGGAAGACTGCAGTAGCATAGCGGTAAGAGCTCTGGATACCGATGTTCTTACAAAAGATCTCGTCTGTTGTGACGGATGCCAAAAAAGCACTAAACCTGTCAATCGATAGGGTAGAGGTTGTGAAACCTAGTTGTTGGTTTGCATCCAGTTTTGAATTATGACGAAAACGATCGAAGAGGGAAAACAAGTCGAGATCAATGTAAATGACCTATAGCTCTGATTTAGTTTGAGTTTATATTTGCGCCCTCATCAAAAATGTAGCTTCTTGTGCTCCGATTTATGTTCTACGAAAAGTGTGGGTGCACAGACCACCACATGGTTCTATTTGGTCGGTCTTTACATTGTTTAAAATACTCGCCTCCACCGAAGATGGATTACAAGACGTCGCCACTCGACTCATCATTAACTTACGTGGTTTGTCTGTTGAAAAATGAAGGGAAAGATTATTTGTCATCTGGATAATTATTCAGAAAAAGAAATTTTTCAAATAATCGAATACGAAATATCAAAATAACCAATTTTTCTATTTGTCAGGTATTAAATTATCCACATACATAATTGTGATATCGTGAACAAACTGGCGAGTTTCTAAGAACGGGACTAACATTTGTTAAAGCAGACTTGAAAACTTGACTTCAATAGAACTCCAGCGGGTTTGAACTCGAAATCACGTCGCCGCCATAAAACAAGCACGCTTATCATCGTCCAACCGGGGTTACCTATCCGGATATTGACAGCCCCAATTTTTATCTTGTATTAATATGTAAAAGGGCAGGAATTTCTATTTACAACGCTAGGATGTTTAAAGATTTTTCTTCTTATTGTACCACCTAAATACTATCAAATATCAACACAGAGAAGGTCCAAATATGGGCTATGGTCCAAATACGGCCTAGTAGACATTTTAGACTTGTATAGGCTTGTGTAGTACTGTTGACAAGTGTGAAACAGTTCTCCAAGGACGAGGGTAATGGCGGAAATCAGTTAGCTACAAACAGTTGGATGGGGTTGATTTATTTGTATGTTGTGCCTGTTTAAACAGCACTGAAAATCAAAGTACACCTAAAGTACACAAAGTTCACAACATGTCCCGAAACAAAGTTCACAACATGTCCCGAAAAAGAGTTCACAACATGTCCCACAAAAAAGTTCACGACATGTCCCACAAAAAAGTTCACGACATGTCCCACAAAAAAGTTCACGACATGCACCACAAAAAATCACATCATGCACCACAAAAAATTCACATCATGCACCACAAAAAATTCACATCATGCACCATAAAAAGTTCACATCATGCACCATAAAAAGTTCACATCATGCACCACAAAAAAGTTCACATCATGCACCACAAAAAAGTTCACAACATCCACCACAAAAAAGTTCACAACATCCACCACAAAAAAATTCACAACATCCACCACAAAAGAGTTCACAACATCCACCACAAAAGAGTTCACAACATCCACCACAAAAGAGTTCACAACATCCACCACAAAAAAGTTCACAACATCCACCACAAAAAAGTTCACAACATGTACCACAAAAAAGGTCCCAACATGTACCACAAAAAAGGTCCCAACATGTACCACAAAAAAGTTCACATGTCCCGAAAAAAGTTCACATGTCCCGAAAAAAGTTTACAATATGCCCGAAAAAAAATAGTACCGAAAAAGGTTTACAATATGTCCCGTAAAAAGTATACATGTCTCGAAAAAAAGTTTACAATATGCCCCGAAAAATGTTTACAATATGTCCCGAAAAAATGTTTACAATATGTCCCGAAAAAATGTTTACAATATGTCCCGAAAAATGTTTACAATATGTCCCGAAAAATGTTTACAATATGTCCCACTTTTAGCACGTTTTTAGTGCATATTATATGAACTTTTCGTGAAATTAATATGAACAACGCCACATTTTAGTGCATAATGTATTTCTGGTGTGGTAATACATAATGTATGCACAAAAAGTTCACTTAATATCGGCAAATGTACTTAAAGTGAACTCAAAACGAAGCGTAGATAATGTAAACTATAGTAAATATGAATTTAATTTGTACAAAATGTGCACCGTGAGCCAGAAACCAATAAAAAGACACACTGAACAACTAAAAGTTCACATAAAGTTCAGATGCGTTCAAAAAAGTTCATTTTTGGTGAAGTTTTTGTGCCAGAAGATTTTAAGTGAGTGGGAAATTTTATCAGGCACTGGCGTAACAGGTCTGTAGGCCCTGAGCCTGCCCCAAAGCCATCTGTCCGTGTTTGGTGGAACTACGTCCACCTGAGTTACGGGCGTGTGGTCAGCACTGCACATACCTAACCACGAACAGGCGTATCAGGGGCTTACCATACCGAGTGTCACGTCTTTATTTACGTGACTCTCCAATTTGCCTCACGACGCTGGGCGGACGCAGAAAAGTGGGACTCCAACCGTGAATTGAACCCGGAACCACGCGGACATGAGTCCAACGCTCTAACCACTAGACTGTGGAGCCCCTTAGGCATTTCTATTTAAGATTTTTAAACACAATAAAGCTAAGTAAAATGTTTTATAAGGCAAGTTGTATTTCTCAGAGACAGCACCCGTAGTCAGTAAAAAACAATGAATATATAATATTGCGTATTGACTTCTGTTGCGTCACAAAACCCCTATGAATGGTCAAAATACGCACAGAAAATCTCCTGGCACAAAAAGTACACAAAAACTTCACCAAAAATGAACTTTTTGTGAACGCATGTATATTTTATGTGAACCTAACGAAAAAATGTGAACTTTTAATGTGCTCAATGAGTCTTTTTGTTCTGGCCCACGGTGCACATTTTGTACACATTAAGTTCATATTTGATGCAGTTCACATTACTTTACACTTCGTTCTGAGTTCACTTCAAGTACATTTGCCAATATTAAGTGTACTTTTGTGCATAATTGTGTATCAGTACACCAGAAGTGCATATATTATGCACTAAAATGTGGCGTAGTTCATATTAACTTCACGAAAAGTTCATATAATATGCACTAAAATCGTGCTAAAACTAGGACATATTGTGAACTTTTTTAGTGACATATTGTGAACTTTATGTACTTTATGTGTACTTTGGAATTTCAGTGCGGGTTACCTTGCCTATCTTCTTCATCTTAAAGAGTTTCCTTCTCTTAGAACACGTGCACAGTACTTGGAATTTCAAATCTAGAAACTTCTTTTCATATTTTAGCAGTTCCTGTTATAAAGAAAACAGTCACCAATCGACTTAGAAAACGAAGTGCTACTGTTATGACGGATAACCCATACTATAAGAAATAATTATGGCTTTCTTGGAAAAGCATTAATCTAGTTGCAAGAAGTCATTATATTTTAGTTAAGTTGAGCAAACAGCTGAACAATTAAAAAAATTGAATATACCTGAACGAAAATAAACAAGGAGCTTTAGAATTCACAAGACAAGAATAAGATTCAGAAGAATCCAGGATGACGTTTTCTGATCTATAGATCCTTGTGATGATGAAGATATTTAATTTGATACGCCAGCTGCACAAGAAAATCCAGATGATGAAGATAAATTGTATAATCTGCTACAGGATATTCTCTGAACACACAAGGAGACTTATGGGTTATGTATATCATGTTTGCAAGGTGAGCACATAAAGGAATACACTGGTGCAGAAAACGATTATCTCTGACTTTTGTAAATATACATTTATCACCACCATATCACTCTTGAACATAATTTTGAATTGTTAAAATTTCTTCTTAATTACTTAAGGTAACTGTAAAGGGTAGTCCATATTTAGACCAGTGTTTGAAAAGTCAAAATTATGACATCTCTAAAATGTGTGTTTAATATCATAGTCACAGGCTTCTAATCTAAATTTGCAACTACATTATAAAGAAAACATATCTCAGACATATTGGCAATTGTTGTTTAGTACGGAACATTTTGGAGATATTCGAAAAATAAAAGTGGTAGTCCGTATTTGGACCTTGTCCTTTACTCTTTTGATAAATTCTATTCAATTCACTTTATTGTGTGAACTGACTTGAAACGTAGCGGCTCAGCAAATATGCCATTTAAATGTTAGGAGAAAATATGCAAAAAAGAGGAATTGGTTTTAACCTCTTCCGTTGAACTTACAAACATTCACACATGTAAAACCGAGCAGCTAAACCAGAAAACAACCGCATTGCAGAATTTCCAAAAAAGCGGCAATTTGCTTAATACAAATAAAAAAAGAAAGATATGTGCAATTCACATCAGGCCTTCCAGCCATATTCACCAGTAACCTTGACGTTGATTAAGTGTTTGCGGCAATAAAGACTTTTAAAACTCTCTGCGCTAGACTGTCTAATTCATTTCTTCCTCCATGCATTTCGAACGAGGTTGTAGGTGACAAAAAAGTAGAAATTAATTTCCTGAAGTCTTTCGGAAGTAGACGAGCAGTGAGTAAACGCTCGCTGTACGTTTCTTATCGGAAAACGGAGGAACGTATAAAAACACAGCGAGCGCCATCTTGAATTCCTAACATTGCTTGGGTTACAAAACCCTTAAAGATGAATAACACGACATAAAGTAGAACGCCAAGACCACCTCTTAATACCTTCCATGAGCGCTTTATAATATACGGCTGCAAATTTCTGCCGCGTTTATTATCACATGATTAAAATAGTTTATGCAAACTTGAATGAGTATTTGTACACATGCGTATGTATAATGTGCAGGATATGCAAAATTCGACAGCGTAGAACATATGCATCGTTCACACAGCAAGCCAAATTTACATACTGTCGCTAGTGGCAACACAGTACTAATAACTTTCCACCTTGCCAATTTTGTTAGAGAAATCATAATCGAAAATAAATACTTTGAATATATTAAGACCAATTTGATGCACGAGTGTTTCTACGCATGACATTAGAGAGGTGCAAAAACTCGTTTTGTAAAATAATAGAACCAAATGGGTGCTTTTATACAACTGCGTTGACGTTTTCTGCTGTCGTGTTCTGTTTTAGAGAGCCCGAGAAGCAAAACAATGGGGATGTTTATAAATATCTAGCTTTTGTTTTTCAGCCAGAGTGTTGCAAGGCGTTGTTAAGGCCCGTGGCTCAGACGTTTCCCTATCGCATGCGCAAAATACACTGGCAACACAACGTATCTGCTTTATTCTTTTTCTTCTTCTTTCTTTCTTTTTACCCCAGCCAAGAATTCCGCCAGGATTTTCAGTTTGGGGCTGTAAAGTCAAAACAGAGGGTGTGAGTGGAGCTTTTCCACGGTTTCCATTGATTTTTTACCGTAAATTTTTTTAAGTTGGAGTGCTCCCGAGGTTCCAAACAGGGGTTCTGGAAGGATCACTGTCCCCGCGACATGTCGTATGTGGACATCGCAGCCTGCCTTCTTGTGCGTGCATAAAAACGCCCGTGTATAACAAGGGTCTAATGCAAGGGCGTCGGCAAGGGGTGGGCAAGGGGGCACTTGGCCCCTGGATTTCAGATTTTATACATTTTGCTATTCTATTTTCATATAACTTTGGTATGTTTTTATCCTTTTGGATTTCATAAAGGATATTTGGGATTTTGCCGTTACGTTTCCAGATTTACTGCCACATTCATTTTAATCTATGTAATTACAAATTCACCCATTTATAACCACAAAACAAATGTTGTAAAAAATTCAGAAGTAAAACACTAACTGCATTATTGTACTATCATGTAACATTTTCTTTGAATGTACTATGTTTTGCTGAAGTTCATAGCAGTTCTTCTAGGAATCCAATTAATAACAAACTTATATACAAAGTTCTAAAAAGCATGAATAAGCTGTTCGTAACACACTGATTCTTTAAAGTAATATTTTACTGGCCCTCATCTTCAGATACCTTTATATTTACACCTCATATTTTCATTTTTTTTAAAATACCGAACAAATCAAGAACCCCTATGAAATTTTAAAATGCGAACCATCTAATACTGATTAACATTTATCAAATGAACTGTTTCAAATTTTGAAGCTAATTCTTTAGCCGAGATATTTCAATGTCTGTAACTTAAAACGGCATAGCCCATGCACGATTTCACATTTCTAATTAATAACAAATATCTTCAAATTATGGATTAATTCTTTTTATAGATATTCTTAAATATTATCTAACCCACGTTGTAAAATACCATTGTCTATTGCCATTTATTCATTAATTTAAATATATTTAGAATTGGGGCTTGATTAGCAAGGGGTTTTAAAACGAATCTGAATTTAAATTTTCAAATGATTTTAGGCAACTTTGGATCAAACCGAATTAACAATGGTGGAATGAAGAAAGTGGACGTGAACGGGAGGACCCAAAGAACACCCACGCACACGGTTTGTCCACAACAAAATCACACGGCCCGAGCCGGGTTCGAACAGGGGACCCAATGCATCAGAGACGAGTGCTCTAGCACTGAGCCACCACGGCACAAAACGAATTTGAAGCTGGTTGCTTTCCTCTTCGTTTGTTGACATTTTGTGTTACTTAATCCGTAGCTAAATGTTAGCCAGGAAATAGTGAGTGGTATACCAATTTCGTTAGCGAAAAAAGCACACTACACAATGTTTTAACGCTCAATGTATTTCTAAGTGATCTGTAACAATCATAAGAGCAAGTCCCCATTCGCTTTGTGCTGTGGAAATTCAACCGATGGAAGTTCTGTGACTCCTCAGAAACAATTTGATTGTATGTCTTCAGTAAGTCTGATAATGACTTCTGTCGATAACAAACACAACATACCCTGACAACCGACGACGATTTAGCCATGCTTAATAATTTATGAAGAATATAAAGTTTACCTAATAAACCTCTTCTTCCACAGAAAACCTTGCACATCTGTAAACTTCGATATCCAACATGTTTGATGAAAGTACGAGTACTTACCGTTTTAAATTTACCTGAATTATTGAAACTCATAAATGTCAGACAATATTATCCCTTCTAACAGTGCTTTAATTTCCATCGTAATGAACGAGTTCTAACACACCAGATAGTAATATGTATTTGATGATCCTTACTATTCAAGATGAACATGTAACTGTCCGGCGTTACTATAATAAGTCACTGTTAGATGTTTTTTTGAGTTAGTTTCTATTTCGTTAATTTGAAAATTATGATTATTTCGATTGTATTTAATTTTTGAAATCACTTCATACCGTTCAGCAAGCTATGGTAGGAAGAAAATAGGTCTCG
>JAGDQP010072036.1:0-10562 GCA_022664845.1 Lepisma saccharinum | reverse complement strand
CCAGATCCTCCAAAACCGGTGACTTCTTTCAGCAGGGTATTCAACAATTGGTTGTCAAGTGTCAGAGTGTTTGGGAGTCCAATGGACAGTATTTTCCTGACTAACGGTAGTATTCCAGATAAGTTATCGTTCTTTTCCTTACGGTGAAAAAATATAACAGTACTTATGTGATAAGCTGATAGAAACTAAGATTGCGGATCGGAATGGGTCGAAATCATTAGTTACTATAAAATAACCCAGAAAACTTTTTTTTTTTTATTTATATTTTTCGACTGAAAAAGTAGCTTATGCTTCAGCCCTGACAAGTTTGAGGTACGACGCTGTTGGGCGACTTCTCCCGCAGGAAACAATTAGAGTTTTACTTGACACACAATTTCGATATTCACCTGGTGAAACTGAAAATCCTGGAAAACCTCAGCCCTTATAGCCGCTAGCAGGACCGGAACTAGAGAACCATCCCATGGCTGACACAACTGTAACCAATAAATGCCGCACTGCATTTTGGGTACCTAATTCATATACTTGAAATAGTAAAACTAATTTTATCTCTAAATGTATGTCAATTTACCACATATTATGATATTTTGATTTGAGGCAGTATGATGTGGTTGACAGACTCCAGATTCCAATCCCGGTGAAAACATCAATATAACTAAATTCCTGGTGAAAATCAATGTAGCTAGCTATAAGATTACACTTTAAACGGCCTTATATTTCACTCTCAGAGATCTATTTTCTTATTTTGACTAGTGAATACACATCTGCTCGAATCAAAATATTCAAGATAACAAGAAAGGCCGCTATTTTGAAAGCAATAAAACAAATTCTGTTGGATCTCTTTCTCCAAAAATGGTCGCCATTTTTGTGGAAATGAGAAGTTCCTGTAATATCCAAGGAATCTCACTCCTTATCAAAATATTTACAAGGTGTATTCGAAGAAAACAGAACTTTTCGCAAATAGCACGGCAGCACCGTGAATGCGCTGCGGGTACTGACCCCACCTAGCGGCAGGTTGTGACAACAAAACTGCTTTTTGCCCATTTCCGCTATGAGTATTTATTGTTCAGTTACATCCGCTGAAATTCGCAAGCGCATATGCAGTTCGTCGGAGTAGTGAGAATAAGCTCGGCTCATACATCACTTCTTATCCGTAGCTATCAGAAATCCGTTATGCCCCATCCACCGGCTTAGCCTCAACAGAGGAAAAATCTATCGTCAAGATGCGCATATTTACACATTGATATGCGTGAAGGAGAAGAAAAATTGTCAAAATACGAACGGAATGTGCCTAGTTTCACGAAAGTGCATATAGTTTTTAATTACCATATGGAAAGACTCTGATGACATTATATTGAAACCGGACAAAGAGTCACATCACTGTACTGATATCTGAAGTCAGTTTCTTTCTGTTTCCAATCAGTAAGACACTAGTTGAATTTAAAGTCTGAGTGCATATAGTTTTAGAAAATTCTTTTGGAAGGGGCTGCAGAGTCACCTGACTGCAATCCCAATCTGAAATCAATTTGTTTCTACCTGCTCTCATTTAAGTGTCGGAGCTCACAGCACGGCTACACTAATGTTATACCATTTTCAAAGTTTTATCACCCCCCTTTTTTTTCTAACAATACGTTTATAAATATGTGTTCTCCAATCCAGGACAGCTAATATTTCAGCAGTATGTGTACGTAGTATAATTCGATCTGCAAAATTGTTTGAAAACGATTTCTTTTCAAATGCAGGAACGAGATTGGTATTGGGAGATTTGAAAAACCCGTTCGATAGGAGATGTTACTAGAAAAATCTTTAACGTGCTTTGACCACAAAATGAAAGAGAAGATTGGTCACTGGGTATTGATTTTGTCCTGACTGGCTACATAAATAAAGAATGGTATACGTTCCCATTCCATTCCAGAATTTACTCGTTTTCCCAAGAGGGTCGTCCATTAATATTTTAGAATCCACTGAAGTGAAAACAACACCCTCAAAGTCTTAAAGCTACTACCCAAACGCCTTCCAGTAATGTACTTCAAATTGATATCTATGTTATGTGTTGATTAAGTTATATACCTTCTATTCAGGTTTTATGTTTCGTTCGTTCTTTTAACCTTTCTATTTGTATCTTCCATCTAACCATTACTTAAATTTACACACTCAACTAGCATTGCATTTGGGACATCTTGCTAATAGCGCGTGTAGGATCTGTTATCTTATGTACAACGTATTATCAACGTCTGAAAATGTCTCTGCTAAATATTTAGGGCCTTCCACACAGAGCTGCATTCAAGTTCATTGTAGTTAAATAATTTCCCAGTTCATTATGTCCGACTCTATTTCTGACTTCCAATATATCAACGGTATACATAACTCGACTGCAGATTGGTGTATTAGGAAGCCATGACAACGTAGAGGATTCAGTTCTCATGTTTTGCTAACCACAATAAACTTACCCGATAACGATGGCGTGGTGCATTATCCCCTGATAGACGAGTACACAGCCTAAATTAGGCGGCTACAAGTGGTCCGTTAGCGTAACCCTTCAAAAGGTTGTGTTCCAATGACAAGGGTGGAGTGGAGAATCCTAATCACCTCGCTATGTGTGAAGATCCAGAATTCAAAAGTACTCTTTTCATAAGAAATTACCACTTTACATTCCAAAACTGTTATTAACCAGTTAAAGAGAATAATATTGATAAATATATTCAGACTGACTACAAAGTGCCTTCGTACTATTCCGTCAAACACAAACAAGGTTTGGGCATTGATTGCAAATCGTGTAAAACGCCAAGAGTGATAAATATGATCAGAGATAATTAAAACATGTTGGTATTAACTGAAAAAATCTAATCCTGGTGGCCATAAGAGCATAAACCTGGTATTAATGACCTAAATCATCAAACATTTCTTAAATTAGCTGTTTAGTCTTCGAACCATTACAATTGTCGCCTTTAGAAACCAAAGAATACAAGTCACATTGATGAGTAAAAATAAGTTCGAGGTAATCTTTTGTATATAACACGAAATATATGTGACACAATATTGTCATATTCTGTACAAGGACACATTGAGGTCCAAGATTTCTTGGTACGAAATATACAATTTTTGTGTCACATATATTTCGTGTTATATACAAAATATTATCCCAAACTATTTTTGTCCGTCAATGTGACTTGTATCCCTTGGTTTCTGAACTCCTCAATTAAGAACAATGTGATTTGTCTGTTACATTGTTTAATAAGAGATAAAGAGTAGTAAATGAATGTGAGACCATAACTTTCTATGAAGTTCGTTATTCTGAAAAATACCGTGACAAATATGAAAATGGTAGAATTCGTTTGAATGTGGTTTTATGGTATTTCTCTTTTTTTGGTTCTAACTGGCATCGTTAGAGTCGAGGCACGCTGACCCAGAGAAATGAAGCCGAAAAATGTCAAGATAATAGCTTGACATGCTATACAAAAATCTTGTTCTTCTCTCATTCGTTCAGTTTATGGTATCATTAGAGTGTCACAGAATGAGTCGGTTACAGTGAATGTGGTTCTTTTTAGTACCGTCGTTAAAATTTGAGAAGAAGCTCTCTTGGAGCAATAGACATATGTTTTCTTAAATTGAGATATAACACCAGAAGTTTACTGCCACGTGGATCCAAAAATTACTAGGGTCTGCCATGAACATACACAAAATAACAAAGTGATACTGAACAACGATGTTACACAATTTCATGCTACGACACGTGAAAATAAACAACAAGAACATAGCAATTCCTGCTAAAAAAATGACTGTGAAATATAAATTATATGGCATAGTTTGTATGCGAAATTTCTCAATGCTTGTCGTATTTTCTACTATCATGAAACTTAGACAGTCTGATTTTTTTTTATTTTGGGGAACAGAACAGAGAGATTTATTTATTGAACATGTTTTAAGTTGTTTTGTTGAAGTCGTCTCTAAAACTCAAAGAAATGATAATAATATCAATATTCTTTTTTTTTTATTTTGCTGCAAGTTCAAATTTTTAACTACTGAACTCACTACACATATAATCCATACAACGACTACTTGATGCTGGTTCATATTTAATAACGAAAATAATAACTGCAAAGTGGGAAAATTGGCCCTGGCCTTATTCAAGAATGATCCCAACAATTGGCTGGTGCAGCCGAGAGAAAGTATTTAGAACCTCAATCAAGATGGGTCTGCGATTCACGACTTTCCACGTGAGAAGTCAACGTTCTACTGACACTGGGAAAAGTAGATTTATAAACTTAAATATATTTTAGGAAATATTCCGTCTTGAACTTTACTGCGGTGTGCTCTATATGAGGCAATAAGAGGAAACCGTTCTTGGCTTTCACTCAAGCTGTGATCTAAAACAAAACACCTCTAGTGTTACAGAGAATAAACTTGTAAAAGTTCAATCAAGATGGGTTTTTGCCAGGTACCCAAGTAAGCAGCTTCTCATTACGAGACAAGTAATCTACGACTGAATTATTCCGATTGAGCATTAGATCGATTAACTGTTTTTTTTCACAAAGTGAGTAAAAAAAAGAACTAGACTGTTACCGATTCTACTGGTCAAGTTGTTATTCTTCGCTGTGGATCATCTCGAAGTCGGGAGGCACACAGGTTCGGATTCTAATCCTGTCCATCCTGTCTGGAAATTTCCACAATATTCCTCACCGTCTTCAGGTAAAAATGTTGATTATATCTATAACAAAACTTGCCCCGAAATTTACAATTTCTGCCCTGTTAAAATATTCGCCAAGAAACGTCATCCCTCATAATCTTGACAAGCTTTGATCAAGATGCCTAGTAAACTGAAAATAGATTTAAAATATTGAAATTTTTTAAACCTGAATGGACGAGTGAAGAAGCAAAATTTGTGGACGTGGGGGAAAAAACGGAGACAATCTTTTGGACAAAGAAGTTTGGTAATGAGGAATAGAAAATTGAGTAGGCGAGAGGCCAATAATACTTTATACAAAAAAGAATATAAAATGAAACTGTTTAGGACAAACGTGCAAGTATGAGGAGGGAAGAGGAAAGGAAAGAAAACGAATTCAAGTCTTTGACAGTATTAAGGAAGGTAAATCATACGCTAAGACAAAGAGAGCATAAAATCGGGTGAAACAAGAAGATTCAACTTGCCATGAAGGACCTACAATTCCCGGCAAAACAATAAAGAAGACAATGGCGTAAGTAATCCTGAAGAATACTATGTACTTGTACTGGTTATCTATAAAATAGTGCAGACCTTCTGGAGCCTCTAGACTCTTGAAATATGGTACCAGCAGCTAATATCATAACGCGTTTTCAACAAAAGTAAAAAAAAATCTTCAATTTGTCCTATTATGCATTTCAGTTCTCCTATATCACTTAAGCATAAAATGGAAAAGATACATTTGTCTAGACATATATCTCTTTGATGCACTGCGAGGTCGCTCTTTCACGTAATCTCATTTGCAAACTTTCCGTTTATGCCAGCAGACAGTGGTCGCATCAACTTGTTGAATAAATCTTTTAGCAGACACCATTTCTCTCCCCCTTTTAAGGATAAAGAAAAAAAAAAGGAATCTACGAATAACTTTGTATCCAAAGGGAAGTATTATCGCTAAGTGTCATTAATTATCTTTCTACTCTCTTTTCTTGTCTCCTCTTTCATTTGACTTCTTTGTATCTCTTTCAGTTCACTACGTCACCCCTCCTGTATTTCTTTTAACTAGTTCCTTCCCTTTTTCTTTCAGTTTTGAACAAAATTCAGTAAGAGGAATGAAGGTGCAATGTAATTTAGTTGAAAGAGGCCAATTATAAAGGAAAAGCGAACTGAAGGACAAGAGACAAAGAGAATGTATGCAAATTAAGTTGCTCTGGATTTAGAAGTGGAACAAATTGCTTGCTTTTAATCCTGCTTTTAGTTCAGAATCGTGATTGTTATAAGTGCTTCTTTCTGTGTTCTTTGGCCGTGTCAGATGGCTGAATCTGATAAAGGTTACGTTATCCTTTCTTTAGAAAACATGTAAAAGCGATTCGTGTCAATGATTTTCGTTGTTTGACATCCCTTTATACTCCCTCTTTATTTGTTCGTCTTCAACTTGCAACTCGAGACTGCTAGGGCTACGAAGGTGCTGGGGTGTTGTAGGAAAGTTCTCGGCAAAACAAGATCAAAGCTACCCAAGCCGTCTTGATTAGTTTAGTATTGCCAATCCAGTTTTCTAGAATTCAAACTTTCAAATTGATCCCATTTTGTTAGACTTACCTGCACCAAAATTGGAATAAATGTCAACCAACACGATTGAAAAAAGAAATGTGGATGTCATGTCTCCGTCCCCAATCATTCCATTTGTCAGTGTTGTGAACCTACTTTCTTTAAAATTCAATTTTAAATATTTCTTCCAATCGTAAGCTCCACACTTGGTATAAACGTTATTAGACACAAGTGAAATGTTCTGTTGCTATTCCCGTCCCCAATATACCAGTTGTCAGTGTTACCAACTAGATTCCAAAAAATATATCTCATGAACCACAAGGTATAGGGATGTGATTGTTGAGTTGTTAAAATGGCTCTAGGCTAGACTAGCTCAGAATCGTCACAACAGCATTGAGTAGGTGGCGCAGTTGTCAGTATTCTTTTTGCTTCCATACCGTTCAAATAAATTGGACTACATATTAGGAATATTTTAATATGGTTCTTACTCTGAAATTGCTAGTTGAAATTAAGCTAATTTTAATTTCAGATGCATTTTGCATAAACAAAATGTTTAGAAGCTAAGAAAGGGGAACTTCATAAACTCCAAGTTTAGTTGTATTTCAAAAATATCTAGAATAATTGTATTTTCCATAACTCTGGATTTCCATAAAGTTGTATGTTAAATATAACAAGTTGTTCTGAAGTCGAAATTGGAACCTTAATAATACATATTATCTTAAATTAATTTTTAACTCTTATTGATATGTAAAGTTGTGTATTTTATATGAAGTAAGCGTGCTATTAGGGAAGAGATTTGTAATTATAGAACTTACAAACTTAAACCATTGATTTTGAATCAAATAAAATTATAACTATTTACTAGCCTTAAGGAACATGACATAGCCCAGACATTTAAGAATGGTACAGCTTTCCGCTTTAAAAATGTAAGCATTATTAGGAATGTGATATTGAAATAGAAATATGTTTGGAGTAATGGTAGTTAAGGAGTAGAAACACGGTTTGAAGACGACTATCATATATTAGGATCTGCTAAGCATCTAAATATGCTTAAAATCTTATTTCTTTCCTATGTTATGTATTTGCTTTGTACGTTCCAAGTTAGAAGAGGTGATTAAAACGAGATACTTGTTTACATTTCATACTGTAGAATTATTAGTAGTACCAAATAGTATTGCGAGAGGAGTATTTAGCCAACTCGTGCTATTCCATTTCGACTCTTACATCCTGAGCAAAAAATCGTAATAAAATTAAGTTGTCACTTTCAATGTTTAACTCCCCGCTATTTTGAATAGGAGCAACATATCGATTCCAAATTTTCCCCAATTACATTGTCTCATCAAAACCTTTCAAACGATATATTACTCAACTTCCATTCCAATTTGAAATTTTGAGTTGACCCTCTCCTAGCCCCTTCGGAGGGGTCAAAGATAGAATTATTCTCGCTTAAAACGTTCGTCTCTCAAAATAATGGAATACGTGTTTCGGCATGTTCTCATATTTTCATTAGTTCAGGAGAAAAAGGGTGGATACAGACTTTGTGGACACCCTGTATATTTTAATCCTAGCCAAAGTACTCGCTCGTTAGTGCGTGATGGGTGAATAAAATACGTGATAAAACTATCGAACACATATGAAAGAAAAAAATTATAACGCAAGAAGAAAACTTGATTCAAATATGAGCAATATAAGAAATAAGGAACAGTGATATTACAGAAAAATAAGGTGAATTGAACAGTAAACCAGTGATCTCTAATTTATCCTTCTCGAGTGCTCGATTGCACTACAAATCAAGTTAGTATCTGAAGCTAGACAGAAGATTTTTTAAATTAAACCAGGAATAGACAATCAAGTTTAAACTTTCGCTCTTGCTTCAGCTTTTAGATACTAATCCATCACTCCAGTGTCTTATGTACAGTTCTTCGCAGTAAAATAAAAAAAATAGTAAAAAAATCTTTTTAAAGACATACTTCTTTTTAAAAAAAACAATTCGTACTGAAAAGTAAAAAGATAATTTTGTATATGCATGACAAAAAATAAAAGCATGGGGCACGTAATTGAAGAATTTATAAAATGACTGTATATGAAAGTGCACCCCATACTTTTCTTTTTAGTTATACATAAACAAAATTATTGTTTACTTTTTAGTACGAATTGTTTAAGAAAAGTATGTTTTTAAAAATATTCTTTTTACCCAAATTCTAAAGCGTTCTGCAACCAGTTAAACACCACAGCGTTGCAGGGTGGTACTTATGTGCAATATAGAAAATATTAAAATATGCTTTTAAAATACATAACAGTAACAAAGGATTGTCACCCGACTTACGTCACTGTGCAAAATTTTTAATCATTGTATAACGTCGAGATTCGAGGGCACCACGAACCACTGTGAACTAAAGAAAAGAATTAAAAATGCGATTTTTCAGAGCATTAAGCTTATTTTCTCAAATTTAATTATACAAAATTTAGTATTATATATCTGATTAGTTCAAGTTGTACGTATTAAATGCCGGCGGATAAATCTTAATTGCTGAAGTCTACGGTATTTGTTATAAAATTTAATTAATGTACTGATGCCTTTTATAATTAAGAAACTTTTATAATTTAAAAAAGAATAATAACCTCGCTTATTGTTTTTATTTGGCATGCTCTTCCGTCTATCATTTCAATTAATAAGTTATCTAACTGTGTACATTTAAGAACACGTCCAATTAAGGGAAATAAATATTCGATATTTACGTAACCCACTTAAGTTAGTCAATAATAATTAAAAGTTCGTTCTCGTTTATTAATATTATTTTCGTTCAGTAGCTTAGCTTGAATCAGATATTTTAACACCAAAATTTATCAAAGCATGAATAAATAAGTTTATTGAGACTATATTGAAACCTTTCAATATCTGGACACGGCTTGTTACTGTTGTTTTGTTGGTCAAATACTTCGAACTCTTAACTGTTTTCCTCATGGCCACGAACTTCCCGAGCGTGTTAACAGAAACTGTAGGAATGTTTCGTTGTTAACTTTCCTATCACATATGTTGACTCCAGGGCCCAACGAAAACAAGTGACATTGACAATTTTTTTTAAAAAAAAAAGTTCGTTATAATCTTTTATGTATAAACCGAAATAAATGCGACACAAAACTATTACACAAAGATACCTTAGACCGTAATGTGTCCATGTACAAAAGTGATGTTGAACAATTGATGTTAGTAAAACTGATCCACCGCGCTAATTAAGACGGTTCCGACGGCTCTGCTCTAGTCTAGTCAAAAGCTATTCAACGACAAATCAGTTATCTCACTACACCTTATGGTTAGTGAGAATTACTTTTAACACGAATGAACAGACAGACGAACAGGACTGATTGGAATTATATAAGACCCCTTTTTGTAAGCTACACTATTAAGTGTCCTAATGAAATAAAACAGAATTCTCATTGTAACAGAAAAAGTGTTAATTTTAGTTGTCCATTCTGGGACAACTACATCGATAATATAATTATTATCTGTATTATGAAGTCATTTTGAAGAAATTTCTTAAATTTTGGAGCTACCGAGGCTTAAAGTTACAAAGGCACCGTCGAAACTGACGTCATATATCGACAATTAATGGCGTAAGCGGAATCCGCCTAGCAAAGTGCACTCACAATTAGTACCCAATACATCTATTTACCTTATGTTTACGATTAATAGAGTGCAACATAGTTTGTAACGTAAGAACTTTATTGTAAAGAAATTGAAAGATTTAATACGGTAAGCATAGAAATCACCTCTAATCTGCATTCGCCAGTCATAAACATAACTTAAATGTATGTATTAGGTACTCGTTTGAGTGCTTTGCTAGGAGGATTACGCTTACGCCATTAATTGTCGATATATGACGCCATTTGTGACGATGACGTCGTAAATTTGAGCACATGTAGCTCCGCAAATAGGCATATTTCGAAATTTCTTTAAGGGAACTAGTTTCTTGTTTACGTATCAGGAATTTACCCTCAAATCTTTTTCACGTTTAATCAATCACCCTGTATATGATGTTCAAGAAGATAAAAGAAGTACAATTAAAAGTAATTAATGATACAAGAGGTAGATTGATGTTAAATGTTATGCACCAACCATACTCTTCAGATACCAAGGAAACGATAATGAACATATACTAATAATGCAGCTAAGTCATGGAGTGTTGTTCACTCTATAATCATACAAATTTTCGAGTGAATGGATCCATCCGTTCTTGCTTCATACTTAAAAATGTGTTTCGGTAAAGTACCGTTAGCATCGAAATCAAGTTCAGATTACAATACAAAATAGATTCATTCTGATAATTCACCGACTTCATTCATTCATTCAGATTATTCA
>JAGDQP010072035.1:0-10562 GCA_022664845.1 Lepisma saccharinum | reverse complement strand
ATTATGTTTCTGGGTTTTATTCATATTCAGCGTTAGAGTCCTAGGAGATAATATAGTTTGAAGGATATAGCCCGAGAAGAAGTACAGGGAAGGAACCTTTATACTAGGAACCAAATCGGCATTCATTTGTAGGGATTATGGAACGATTTATTAAAACCAGGATATCAATGTAGGAATTCTGTAATTTTCTAGTCCATTTATTCATTTTTTGTTGACAGTACAATTTTACTTATTTCTTCATTTTTGGTAGTTGTTTCGTATAGATTTTGGTTAGAGTACATAAAGTCACTATCAATGGATTAATAAGTTCCTTGAGAATGATTTTAAATTTTAATTTATTTTTAATATAAGCAGCATTTTCTTCAGGATTCTATTGAATTGTAACCTATTGTACTTATCTCAATAGACTCAAAACCTGTTTCACCTGAAAATCGGCTGTTTCTCTGTTAGGCCTATAGCAAAATAAAATTTTAAATGTAATTCCAAATCCGCTTTTCGGTTTCCTCTTTATTAAATATTGATCTTTTCAAAACCCGATTTTCATTTTTATAAATGTGTCGTTCATTTTAATTTTAATTTTGTTTAAGGTTAATGTAAAGCAATGATCTCCAACAAAAGCACTATCTCCGTATATGTCTAATGCATATTTATCGTTGCACGACATTTCACTGCTGCTTCTACAAACTCAAGCCGTGATAGTTCTAACTTTCATGGAAGAAAGTTAATAACCAATTCAAGACTTCGATCAATGCCGATTTTTTTATTTTCGTTTCTCTTCATGGTTGAAATCGCTTGATTGTTGTTGTGAATATCAAACCTATAACAATGAAATTCTTTCAACAATGAACAAAAGAGAAAAAAATCGGCATTGCTCCAACTTTTGAATTTGTTATGAACTTTCTTCCCTGAAAGTTTGAATTCTCTAAACTTGAATTTGTAATAGCAGCATTAAAATTTCGTACAACGATAAAATTACATTACATATATACGGAGGTAGTGCTGCCATCTTTTGTTGGAGATCGTTGCTTTACATTAACCTTAAGGTCTTTAAGCAACATTGGTTCAGGTCTCTGTGTCATTCATTTATGCAAAGCACTGTTCTCATCTTTTCAGCAGACATCAAAATTTTTTGTCCTCTTTAATTTGAATATGTCCGTTTGTTCGCCTGTCTGTCTATCTTGAACGCAGGTTAGCGCCTCAAGCAAAGCAGGCAGAAGAGAAACTGATTTCAGATTTGGGTTCAATGACCTCGAAAAATTTGTCAGTTTTAAATCTAGTGACTCTGAATCTGGCAGGTTCCTCTCATTCGGTTAGCCTTCTCCGTTTAAAAAGACTGATGCTAGTTTTCCAGCATATTTTTGTTTTTGCTCTAATCCCAGGTTTAAGGTTTTCTATCGAATTTTGGTTGCTTCCCAGTTTCTTTAAAAATTTTTGTATTTCATTGAAGATCTCGGTAAAATTCTTTGTATATCTTAGTCTATTTATTTCAATGTAAACTTTTCTGTTTTGTTCTTAAAATGGAAAACAGCGTTTGGATCAGGAACCGAAATCCAGCTATTGAACAAGAAACCGAAAACCTTCTGTTGAGAAAGAAACCATAAACTAGCTTTTGAACAAGAAACCAAAAATCCGTTTTTGAACAAGAAACCAATAACCAGCTTTGGAACAATAAACCGGAAACGAAAAAACAAAAATGTTTCTTTCAATTCAATTCAATTTAAATATCCTTTATTAACATGGGCGAGATTCAGTTGAAGCTGTTCTACACCTAACTCGTGTCAATTCAGTTACGTACATAAACTGTATAGAAAAGAAACAAAGTTACCACATAAAGTATAAACACAGAATAACATAGTATACGTCTAACTTACGTTTACAAAGATGACATTTATACAAACCAAACTGAGATAATAATTAAAAGGGCACTGAAGTTTTTTCAACAAGAATATCGTAAATTGGGTTTAGATTTAGTTTCTTCGTTAAATAATTCTCGCATTTTTCTTCTTTGAATAAAATCTGCCTTACTCTCCCTGCACACTGCGGGCTTTAAAATCCCTGCCAATAAACTGAAACAGCCTCGGGACCAACTAGCCTGACTGAGGTTCTCCAGACTTCTCGTCAGTTTCCCTAGGTGAATTCCGAGATAGCACCTTAAGTAAGGTCCTGGCCGCTACATTCTTCTTCCTCTCCCCTCCTCTATCTTGGTGTGAACCATAAATGCCTTCAATAAATAAATAAACTGAAACAGCACGATTAACAACTAAAACCTAACTTAACAAGAATAAGAAAAAAAAGAGTATAGGCTAACATGTGTTAATGAGCAAAACTGTTGGTTAAATTGATGACTGGAAGTGGAAAACGATGTAGAATTTCTAGACTATTTTAAATAGTACAAAGTCGACACAGAAGATGTAATTATATGCGTTCAAGGCGGAGAGACCTTCCGTTTTTCCTCTCTCCTGTAAAATTTCGTTTCCATCACTTACATCGTTTTCCATTTCCAGTCTTCAATTGTTATTAACGAGCTGATGATTTACTAAGGTTTAACCTACAGTGTTTCACTCTTAAAAGTTCAGTTGAAAATTCTGATGATAATACCCGAATTGTTCCTGCTTTTCCCCGTAACAGTATTTTACGGTGAAAATACCTGAACCTAGGTGCAGCCTTTATATACATTTGTTATAAATACGATTGGTTACCTGAACTTTTACGGTAAAAACTTGGCGTCCCCGATTGCCAGTAATTTCACCGTAAATTTACGGTCTGTTTTTAAGAGTGTTGATAAAGCACAACGAGCCAGTTCGTTCAATGGTGCTCCACGAGCCTTGAACTCGTGACCACGTGCTAAGAAAGAGAGCGTGATAACCTCTCGGTCGTGAAACTTGGCAGTAGAAGGAATCGATCTAGACATTTGTAATTGCTTAAAATTAAATTCGAATTTGCATTTTATTTTAAAGTAGATGACAAACTACAGTTGAAGACATTGCCGGAAAAAGGGCACATAGATCAAACACGCATTTGCGGTAAACAGCTAGTAAAGATTTAGCTTGGTATGTTACCAATAAGTTTTTGAAATAATAATATGTCGATGACACCAGTATAAATAAAGAGCATGGAATCAGGTTTGAAAACTGTTAACTAACCTGATAGAATTCAAAGTTTGCATAAAAATGTATTGAAAATTGTGTATGCATGTTATGTGCCCTTGCGCTAAACAAAGTCCACTACAAAGCTAACGAATAGAGATATTGACTTGAAATTTGCAGGACATGTAGAAACGAACATGGCGGATCGTTACAAACGATTGCAGGAAAAAGGGAACATAGGTCTATATGCCCGTTTTCTGACAATGTCTTCAATTATTTCTACTCTGTTGATTTAGTTTAGAATAATAGTACTAATCTAATCAAGGATCTTTACGGTCTCCTATATCTACTCTGACATGGACACTCTAAATAAATCAGTTTTGACAGCTGAATTACATATCAGCATGAAAGCTAGGGGTTTGGCTAGATTAATATACAAAGTTTCGTTATGATCAGAAGTTTTGACATCTGAATGTTTGTGTGTAAGCTACGACTATTCATTAAATCTGGTAACCTTTGTGATTCGTACTACAGGCGCTAGAGTTGATGGGAACATTGCAAAAGCAATCTCTCTAATACGTGTTTGAAGGCTGGAAATGTTTCCAAGCTTACATTTACGTGAGCTGAAGATCTGCCTTGAAACCCGATTTTCTTAAGCATTGCAACGCTTCTCAAACAAACATATCTGCAATTTCATGCGCTGTTAGAACCGAATCAGCAGAGTGAAGCAGACCGAGGCATGCACAAAATATAGGTTTAGTATGACACTAAACTTACCTTTCTGGTGTGCAGATAACTTAAAAATACACGTTTAATTCTATATTTTCCTATTATTGTTTTCGAGATATTTGATTTTTGAACCTTTAAATAGATTCTAAGCTGCAAATAAAATGTTGTTTTTACCTTAATTAATAAAGATATCAATTCAGGGTGTACTTTCTACCTTCTAATTGTCTCTAGTAATGATCTCGGTTGTATAATTTATATATTTTAACAACATATGACCAAAAGTCGAGAAAATCAATCCTGAATGATAAAATTCCAAATTAATAAAGATAATATTACATTGAAGCAATTAAAAAATTCGTATTGTTTGTTTCTAACCTGGCTGCATTGCAGTTGCTAAGAATTTGTTTATTTTTTGTCATTTGTCATTTGGAGAGATACTGTTGTGGTTGGAAATACACCTCGAATTTTGTAGATTTTAAGAAAATTAGTGTAATTGGTGGACCACTTAGAAAATGGAGGATCAAGTGGAGAGAAATGAACAGTTCCGATATATTCTCCTGTTTTAGTTTAACAGAGAAGCAAAAGCAGCAGAGGCGGCTCGAGACATTTGCACCGTATATTGGTAGTAGGCCATCGGGTTAAGTATGTATGGCTAGAACATTTAATCGTTTTAAACAGAGATATTTTCACCTCAGTGATTGTCCACGTTCAGGAAGACCATCGGACTTCGATGAAGGAAGGCCATTAAACTCGTTGATTCACGATGATTCACGTCAGTCAATCAAAGAATCAGCAAATGTAAAGAACTTTGAAGAGTAAACTATCATGCGACATTTGCATTCCATTGGAACGATTAAGCAATTGTGTGTATGGATACCGCACGCTTTGAGCGAAACCACCAGAAATCAGCGGGAGGTCATTTGTTCTTTGTTGCTCGTTATCGCATAGCTCAAGAACAACATCATCCATTCCTGTCCAGGATTGCTAGTGGTGACGAGAAATGGTGTCTTTATGTCAATAGCAAACATGAAAAGAATGATTGAGCCCTAACAAGAAAGCAGCTCCCCGTTCAAAAACTAATGTCCAATGACAGAAGACAATATTGGGGGTCCGATGGGACAACGATGGCGTAGTAAACTGGGAATTGCTTCCCAGAAATGTAACTATCACTGCTGACGTTTGTTCCCAACACCTCAGACGCCTTGCGGCCGCAATTAAAAAAAGACGGCCGGGAAGATTGTGTTCAAAATTCCATAAAGTAGCAAACGTTAAATGCCAGAATTTTGGAAAGTGGGAATTCCGGAGTGTTGAAAGCTATAATTTCAGAAATCCGGAATTCCAGAAAATGCAGTAATCTGAGAGTTTCCGAATTTCAGAATTGACGTTGGACTTTTCAACACCTCTGCTACAAACCATATTGCCACCAGGGATGGTATCGAGACGAGACGAGATTGGCATGAGTCTCGTTCTCGTCTCGAATTCTTGAAGACGGTCTCGTCTCGACCTGAAATTTTCGGTCTTAGTCTTGGTCTCGTCTCGACTTGAAAATTCAGGTCTTGGTCTTGGTCTCGGTCTCACATGCTAGTCTCAGTCTTGTCCCGGTCTCATCTCGAAAGACGAGGTTTTCCGATTTCAGTACAAGAACAAGAATATTAATATGATATTAACATAGTTTGTCACATTTTTAGTTTGGGGCTTGTATTAGAAATATTGTGAAATAGAGAGTATTAAGAATTTAAAGTATAAAGAAGCTTTATATAGCAAATATAGAATACCAATAAATGCGATAGATGAAAATATTTCTATTATGGAAACGGATCCATGTTATACCACAAATGCGAAATTGGTATATGTAACATTAAAGTTTTGCTATTTCTAAATTATATTTACATTGAATAAATAACTGCTTCGTTAAGAATTATAAAAAATGTATTTTAGTTGAAATTTTGTACCAGAGAGATTTATAGAAATAAATGAACGTACAGTATGTGACAAAAATAATACTGAAATAAATTTACTTTGCCAACTTTTGTACAGGAAATAATCACATGTAAAGAAAATTAAAATACCATTTGCCGAACTCTATACGAATTAATTTGTTTACAATACTGCTCTTGACTGATTAAAGCAATCAATTCACATGTCCATAGGTATGGATTACAGCTTCACCATGTATTAAAGCAAAAAGGAAAGAGTGAAATGTGTTCCCGGAAGGCTCTACTTTCAAATAACAGCACATTTCGAATCTTGTAGACTGAAATAATCACACTGGTATTTCAAATAAGGCGTCTTATCAGATTAAAATGTCATTCCAACAAACCTAACAATGCATAACTTAATAGATAAAAAATTAACTTTAGTGTATCTAGGGCATACTATGTACACTCTTATATACCCTCTATATCCTTCTGTCGACAACTTTCAAATCAGGAACTACAAGGGCTACGAAGATAGTTAAGGTGTCTTTGGAAAGATATCATCGAGACGAGTTCAAACCAGTATAGATCATCCAGGTTGGATCAGAGTATTGGTAAATCTGGAGATGAGGGTATCACCTCCACCTATAGTAACTTTCAACTAAGGAATTATTAGGACTGCGAAGGTGCTTGAGCTGTCGTTGGTAAGATATCAGCGAGACGAGTTCAAACCCGTATAGATCATTTATATTGAATCCCCGAGAACTGGGGTATCCAGTTCCCACTACCAATTTCCAACTCAGGAGTTCCTTATACGTAGAAAAGTATTTTTCTTTTTTAAAGAACGTTAGATTATCTCCATCTAAAGTACTGGTTAGTGTTACAAAAATCTTTTAACTTTTTTTTTAAAAGTAAATGGTGTATGAAAAGACCTATTTTTCAACTTAGACAGTTTAACTTCGTAACGTATGATTTACAGTCTTTACGGGATCAGTCTAGTCGAGGCTGATATAAATGGGAGTGTGTCAACAAAAGACTATCACCAGGAAGAAAAAGTATGGGGATGAAAACTCGCAGAAGAAAATAAATTTCTGTATTTACCCGTCCTCTAATCAATCTCCAACACATTTATATTATTGTTGAAAGACAACAGCAAATAGTTTGGCATTGATAACTTGATTACATATATGACTCTTAGTCATATTTTAAAATTACAACATAAGTTGGGGCCACGGTGGCTCAGTTGGTAGAACGCTCACTTCTGGTTCTAGGAGTCGTCGGATCGATCCCTGCTCATGCCATGTGGGCTTTGTAGTGGACAAACACCGTGCACGTGTGTTTTCTCGGGGTACTCCCGTTTCCTCCTACTTTCTTCACTCCACCAATTCATTCCATCATCATTCATACGGCCTGAGCTTTAGTTGCCTAAAGGCCTTAAAATAAATTCAAAATTACAATATAACATATTAAATAAAATTTATCACAAGGAAACTGATGCTCAAAAGACTCCTTCTATTATAAAACATCATAAATAAAAGCGCATGAGAACAAAGCTTTTAGTCTCGACAGGCAAGTCTCGGTCTCGTCTCGAGTTTCAAGGGATAGGTCTCGGTCTTGGTCTCGTTTTGAGTAACTCTCGATGCATAGACTCCCGGTCTCGTCTCGATTCCTAGACCTTGGTCTCGGTCTCGGTTTTGGTCTGGAATTCGAGACGAGACCAAGACCAGTCTTGGTCTCGGTACCATGCCTAATTGCCACTTTCGGTGCCACCCTCCCCAGTAGTACACATACGTTGAAATTACTTGGAATAAATGTTAGTACCGAGACGTTATTTTAACGTTATATATGTAACAGAATGTCTGCCTGTTCAACGGTTTATTCGACGTTGAATAATAGTTGAGAAACAGTTTGAAATCAACATTTAGATTAAACGTACTGAAGATTGAACATTTAGATTGAACGTAATCTAAATCAACATTTAGATTAAACGTAATGATTAAACTTCATCATCATGAAGTGGACGCTGAAGAAACGTTATTGTTGTTTATGCCCACCTGTTCAACCTTTTTCAGTTGGATAAAACAGAGCATTGTTGCTGATTATTGGTATACATATTTAATTGGACTTTGTTCGTTGTATTCATGATGATATGTTAATTGACTTTCAATTTTTCGAACTGCCTGCAGTGGGGTTCGAACCGGGAACTTTCAGCTCCCGTAGTTTGTAGCTTGTTGCTCCAAAACACTATTCTATGGAGGTCTTCCTAATGATTAATTTTCTATTATTCCTTTTATGTCACGAAAGCTGTATCTGAAGTAAAGGCATGCGTATAAGCTGAAAGGCCGTCGCCACAAATCCAGACGTGTCCGTCCAACAGCATGTGGAGGCATTTTGCTCATTGGGTAAGAGCAAACGTAATCTTCGTAAAGAAGTGGACGATGGAAACATATATTTTCCAAACATATTTTTAACGTTGTACATACCCACCTATTCAACGGTTTATCCGACGTTTAATAATGACTAAAAAGAGATTAAAATGAATATTTGGAATAAATGTTAGTTTCAACGCTAAAAGAGAATGATGAAGAAAACGTATTTTCGAACCGCTAATAAGTGAAATATACAGTTGAAAAAGTCAATGAAAATACTATTAAAACAAACACTAATAAACGTTTTTAAAAATTTGGCCATCTGAACAATCATGTACTTAGCGGTGAAATTTAATTCCAAATATTTCGTACATTTCAAAAATACTTTATTCTTAAATTTGTATTTCTCAATAAGTGCAATGTGTCGCCTTACAAAGAAGGGGCATATGAAACGCAAACTATGTCATAGTTGAAAAGAAAAGATGAAAACACGTCACATTAACGTCCTATGAACGAAAAAGAATGTTCGTTGAAGTTCAATCTGTTTTCAACATGCAAATGAGAACATGATAAACGTAGTTAATTTCATTCTATTGACTTTTAAGTACAATTGGAACCACTGTGGCTCAATGCTACAGCGCTCACCTCTGGTGCTTGGGGTCGTCGGCTCGCAAAATAATACAACACAAAATAATAGTTAATGGAATTCAATAAGCATTTAATCATAATTTTTATTCAATCAAATTTGAAAGAATCCAGGGAAACGAAATCTGCACCATAGTTTAGAATAATACGTAGTTGAATACACGTCGTATTAGGGTAGTTCTCATAATAGGGGCAAAAATGATGTCCCTATTCAATAATTTTAAAATAACGAAGGTTTTATTGCGCTCAAATTAAAATATCTGTGTGATACAGTCCCTTGAACAATATAATGCACAGATCTTGCTCACAATTTACTATTCGTAGAAAATTGATTGGTGCTAAATTTAAAACTAAATGCAGAATGTCATTAGCATGGATGTCCCTAACTACATTTTCATTGTTTCTTGTCCTTATAAGGTAACTGTTTTTATCCCTACATCTTTGGTAGTAAGTTACAACATTCTATCGATGTTGAAGTTTACTGAGCTCCGAACTTTGCTTCGAATCTTAATTTAATCATACTATATCAATTCTATAATATTTGTCCCTTATGTCTGCAGTCATTAGCATGGAGACATTTTAAAGCGATATCTCATTCGCGTGAAAGAGAAATGTGACCTGCCAACAGTGTGACTAGAACGCTTTTCGTGTACCATTTGTTGGCCAGTGCTGTTGGAGGGAAAATCGTCGCAGAAGCACGACATAACGAACTGTGTGTTTTAGTTTCCGGTTGAGTAGGAAAATTGATTGTCATTAGCGTGGAGACTGTGAAAGTGAAGGTATGTATCAAATCAGTGTGATATTGTTCCCATTTGTACAGTTTTAGGTACTTCAGCATTGCAAGTAATGTCGTCAATAATTTCTCGAATTGGCGGTAGTACGAGCTAAAAAACGCAGTTTTGTCATTAGCATGGATAGTAATATATGTCATTAGCATGGAAATTTTGGACCATGCTAGTGACACATGAGGAGGATATTTTCTCTTTATTATGAGAACATGGAAATATACCTTTCAAAATTGCATCTAAAACCCTCAGGTTTGTTTCTAGTACGAATGACATAATATTTCAGTGGCAACTCATCAGAATTGTGGCGGTGGGGGTGTTCACAATCTAAGTAGTGATCATTAAACATGCATTTAGTAAATTACGTTGCGCAAAAATGTATAGGATAAAAGTTCGTATCTACCTTAACAACATATTTGTGAATTTAATTGTAAAAAATAAAATTTTCTTTATTGTAATTCACATATGTAAGAATTATTATTCTTGTATATAGATAAAACGAATTGTATGGGCGATAACATATTATTCTTATAGTTTGTGATAGCAACTTTAATAGATACTACAGTAATGAAGTATGTTTATATATTTATTGTGTTCGCGAATTCTCATCACAGCACTTTAATATTGTGTTCTTCAGTATCACCAATCAAATGGGAAGGAAAAAAGACCATTATTAATAGGGAAGACATCCGAAACGAGAATGTAAAAGGCGACGGAGGGAGAGTATCAAAAAATACCCTGAGAGGCTCGAGCAGCTTCGAAAGAAAAAGGGTGAAATATTATATGAACGCGGTAAACTGTCTGGGCGAATAAAACTGGTTGCGGACATGACTTCAAGAGTACGTCGAGTTCAAAGATGTGTATGGAGAGATGCCCAGAAATCATCAAGACAACGTAAGAAGAAAGATGATTTTTTTCACAATCAACTAAGGAACAATTCCTCTCCACCAACTGATGAGGAAACCAGAAGTATGAAAATCATAACTATTGTCCCCACAACCTCTACTGCTCCTAGTCTCCGTGTTCCAAGAA
>JAGDQP010072034.1:0-10562 GCA_022664845.1 Lepisma saccharinum | reverse complement strand
GAGAGGTGACCGCTACCCCTGTTGGGGCTCTGGCAGAATTTGCATCCCGACATTCTTCTCTTTTGACTGTGAAAAAAATTTCCGATGGTGTCAATAGAGCAGAACTAGGAACTAGCAGATTTCCCACATTCATAAAAATGTACCACATATGTAAGAACAGGCTCGCAACAAAGACGGGTAGGTACTGTCCAGTTTACTTAAAATTTTCTTTTTCCCATGTAAGCATCTACTTCTATATGCGTTTTTGCAAATATGATATAAAATATTACTTTATTGTGCCCCAATAAATTGTTCACCATCCAATACAAATTGTCGCTGGCCGCGCTCTTGAAAGAGACTAGTTCCTAGAAGGTGCATGGGCCGGATATTTTCAATGAATCTTAGTGTACGTTAAGTTCTATCCAGTAGTCGAATTGATAAACATTAACTAGGAATGACATGGTGTGGACATTCAAAGTCAGTTTTAATGTTAGCTGCCACATCTGATGTTTGTCTCACCATATAATCTAACCAAGACATACCATAACATAAATTTAAAAAATAACGTTGTGTACGAATTGTATGACTGTTATTTCGAGTCTAGATTTTAAACAGCACATAAGCCTTAACTGATGATGTACACTATTAAATTTATTATTGATATGAAACTTATATTTACAAGAACATAACATTTTACTCGTCAATATTCAGAGCTTTAAAGCAGAATGTGATTAAACCGTGAAACTGCAATAATACAAGTAAATAGTAAAATGTTAATCTACCGACGAAGAAGAGTTCAGCGAATCAAAATATTTCGTTTCACCCAACGAGAGAGATGCTTAACTTCCTTTCTTTGAATTAGTGGGATGCCCCATACCTCATCTCCTCTCAATTCTACCACTGCATTCAATGCAAAGTTTTCATATTTTTTTATATTGCGTATATCGTCCGTCCTCTCAGGCGAGAATACACACAACTCCCATTTGTGCAATTGCCAGAAGGTCAGATTTATCGGTGTTGCTAAGACACGTAGAATAGTATACTTTAGGTAGGGTATGTTGTTAACACAAGCTAGGCATATGCTATGGGGATTGTATTGGCAAATAGGGGTAGAACTATGAAAAAAAATTGCAGACGTTTAAAGTGACCAGGCAATACATTATTTTATTTTCCTTTTTCTAACATTCTGTGTAGGGTCAAATACTGACAGCTCCCCCTCCCCCTCCCCGCCTTTCCCCGTTTGATGTTAATTGAGTAACTTCTGTGTGTAACTTTTAAACTCTACCTAGGCATATAAGTCAGGCATTATACATTCGTTCACATGCTAATTCACAGGGGAATTTTCCCCTCATTCCCCATTTAATTAGCGCACTGCAGGTGACATAACGACTTCGAACATGCATCGCGTATATCCGAAAACGCGGGCAACAGAACCGCGCCTATTATGTGCAAAGATTTTAGCGACTAAGTGTCCTTAAATTCATGGCGGAAATTTGGTCACGTCTGGTTGATGATGGTCAAAATGATTTTCACGTCTGGTTGATGTGAAATAGAAATGTTAGGTCGCTTATTTTTTGGACTATCAAGCTTTAGAAAATTAGAAAATAGAAAAAATAAAACTATATTAATTCGCCGTGAATAGGTAAAATAATTACGTGGAATTGTTCTATCGTGTAATTTTAATATGAAATATTTTCTGTTATATTTAACTAGCTGTCATTGGAATAATACCAAGAATATTAACTAGTAATCTAGGACATTCACTCAAGTAGAAACAAAGGTCACGCAAATAACAAAGCCGAGCCGTCGTAGCTCAGTGGTAGAGCGTTGGCGTGGCATTTGGGAGGTCGTGGGTTCGATCCCAGCGGCCGACCATCCTGACTGAGTTTTCCAGGGTTTTTGCTCATACAAATCAGGCAAATGCCGGTATAGCACCTTCAAGATACGCTGGCCGACACCTTCCCGAATAATTTCCCCTCCCTCTTCCGGCCATAAATAAAATTCAAAATATGCCACACAAATAACGTATGCTTGAACATCGTAACGTTCTTATTGAAAAAAATAAATCACATGCGGTAAATGAAAAAAAAAGTCCTGCATAGTATGTAGGACAAATATTAACCGCTAGACCTTTTATATGTTTGAGTACGTGTCCTAGGCGTACTAATTTGTGTGTAGATTAATCTGTTAATTTCATTAGTATATAGATGTTATAAACTTCTTTTTTTTTAATTTCAGAATGTTAATGTGGAAGAGATCAATGGATTAGGGTGCCGATTCAATTGACCATTCAGTTATAGTGCACAATTGACCATTTGTGTACAACACATCTCAAGGGAAGAAAATCGTCTAAAAGTTTAAAATAACGTTAGAAAATAATTGTTCACCAGAACGTTTCATTCATATGATAATATACATATTTGAAAGATATGGTGACATTTGGCCAGTTCCTCCAGTGTCGTTACCTTTGAGGTTAATTATACTTTGATTGTGAACCTACACAACTGTAGAAGGTTTTCAGTGCAAAGAAGAAACTACAGTGAAAATTAAACTATAGGTGATAAGTTTATGGACAAGAAAAGTAAAAGACGCTAAAGAAGATTCTGACATAAACTTTTTTTTTTATATAAATAGTTAATCCTGTTTGTACTTGTAAAAATTTTGCGATTTATTAAATATTAACAAATAACAGTTCTGTGGTTTCAGATTCTCTCAATCATCAATATATTCACATAGGTTATAATTCAGTAGTTCTATATGCGTTAGTTGAATGCAAATTAGCTACGTATACTCGCTACTCAGCGGTGGAAATGAATTTACACAATAACGTAGATGCTCATTCGGTGGAACTGAGGGAACGCTCCGTCACACTTTATCCGTATAATTGTTACGTTATAGCTTGTTACTTTGACAGTATTGTAGAACTAACTACGGAGATTCCGTTCACTCGCGCTCTTTCTTCCATTTCCCGTCCTGTATCACGTCTCTTCATATTTGCATAATATTAAGTTGCTAAAGAAAGGGGGGGGGGATGTTTGTGCATTGTTTTTTTTTATTTATGGCCTTTAGGTATCTAAGGCTCAGGCCGGGATAGGGAAGGAAAAAGGTTCCGGCCAGGGCCTATGTTGAAAGTGCTATCCCGGCATGTGCCTAGTGTGACAGAAAGAATCTTGGAAGAACCTCAGTCAGGATGATCGGTCGCTGAGATCGAACCCTACGCCAACGCAGAGCTACGGTGGATCGGTAGGGGATGTTTGTGTATGACCTTTAAAATTTACTTGATGTTGACGTTGTATCTTTTTTTTTAAGTACAGGTAGGTGAATTGTGCGTAGGTAGTGATTTCATTCACTCACAATAAAGCTTATTCGGCGCATTGAGAAGTGCAGTAATTTCTTTCGGAGAAGTGGCCTCGAAATCGAATTCAAAATCAGCGCACGCAGGAAAGCAACAGAATACAAAATCTGGAGTATTCGAGAGATTTTAAAGTCCTTCCAGAAATACAAAAGCAAACTATTAAAATAATTTTGAACTTTTTAAGCTTGCGAAAATGTATGAAATATTGACATTGTAAGTAGCCCTACTTTTAAAGGCCCTACTTTGACATTTTAAAGCTACTGCTTCCAGATAAGATTTTTTTTTTTCATTTGAAAATCTCATAGTTGCACGAAGATTATTAATCATTTTTACACAAATGGATTGTGTGGATACAAACTGAAAGAATGTAGACAAATCTGCCGTTCTAGCAGAAAATTGGACAGAGCACTTACCGATGACACCATCATTTTTTCTTTTTGTGTGTGTGTTCAAATCTTGAAAGTTTAATCTTAAGAGAAGTTTATTTAATATATTTTCGTGGTTCGTGGTGCGTACAATGTTGTAAGGTTTAAATTCTAATGTTGCAGTTTTATATCATAAGACATAAATAATAAAGGAACACGGCTACAAACTTCTAACAAGGTTAATCCCGCCCATACAGAGATGTAAAAAACACTTGTTTTGTGAGCCCAGATGTGGTGACTTTACTAGTAACAAAACCGGGATTAAAGGTTAACCAACTGAGAGTTTGGGGGGTGGGGAAGAGTTAGTTACGGCACTATCTCCATATAATTAATTTTTATTATAACAAAATAGTCTATGAAAGTGTTTCAAAGGGAGAAAAATGCGCCTTATGCTATCCTAAGTTTATGTAATACAGAATTGCACGAGGTTTAGTAATTAATTTTGCGCAGATACCTTGTGTGTGATGAAAATGTATACAACGATTGGTGCCATTTCCAAACGATAATTTCACTTCGGTCTTCCGACTACCAAGAGTTGCCGTGGCTCAGGCCGTAACACGTCTGACTACGAATCGGGCTGCCCGGTTTCAAATCCCGGCCAGGGCGCTGGAGACTTTTCTCGCAGTGCTCCCATGCCTGGCGCTCTGAGGTGCACTCAGCAACTTATCAAATTGAGTACCTGAGCGTCCTTGGTATTCCTGGACACCTTGGGAAGGTAAATACGGTCGAGCGTGGGACTGACCACCTGACCTCACTACGTACCGTAGGTCGAGAATATGTGAGGCGCTACCTCCACAACCCCCATGCGCCGTTCACAGCGCGTGCCTATCTCACAGCGGATAGATCTACCATTTTGTACCTTCCGACTACGGGTCGACTCATCTGCGAATTACACTAGCAAGGCGCCACGTGCACCTCTGATATGTTCGTCTGGCGCCAGTTGCTGAATCACTCCTACTCTACGGGTCTCGAAAATATGAGCCATTTCCAGCACAGTTCAACTTGTTCGGTTGAGACTAGAGGAAAATACCATCTGCACTCAATTTAGTTGTCGGCTAGCAAGGAGAGTAATCCATATATACGATACTCTCCTTGGTCGGCTAGTAGCTTAATTCGCAGAGCATCCTGATCGGCAGTCTGAGTAGCGACGTTCAATTTTACACTAGAGTGGAAAACAATTTTTCGATGCCTTTTTTTTTTAAATTTACATAATAGGAAGACCATGGTTACCGTTAAAATAGGTACAAACATTACGACTGACAAGCTTCGTGAGTGTTGGTTAGAAACTTGTAGCAGGTTTCTAGAACTGTGACTGTGTAGGTTTGGCATGGAACTTGCAAGCAACTGATGTAATAAGGCAAATCCAAGGCTACCCTTACAATACGTATAAAAAGTAAGTTTGCAGTAAGCTTGACCAGACTTCATGTAGCAATTTAAGCTTGCAGCAAGGTTACGAAATAAGGCAAATTCAAGGCTAGCCTTACATTAGGTATAGATAGTAAGGTTGCAGCAAGCTTGCAAAGTAGGAACTGGCAAGCTTGCAGCAGGCTTGCTGTAAGTCTACAGCCTTGCAATGCAAGCTTACGTCAAGCCTGCAACCTTGCAAATGCAAGCTTGTGTAAGCCTGCTGCAAGCTTGCATTGCTATTAGGGTAGTAACACTTTGACTTCGACCCGTCACGATTAGACCCTTTACACCAAGTTAAAATCCACAAACACCCATGCCTCTAGCGGGACTCGAACCCGGGACCTTTGAGTCGTTGCCCTTACGTTTTAGACAGCATGGTTACCCGGTCGGCACCTGCATGCACGTGGCTATTAAAATATATATTAAATTTAATGAAATATTAAAATTTTCAGAAATTCCGATTCCCTGATGAAACGTTGACTACCGGAGCGAGACTCTTCGAATTTAAAATATTGTCAGTTCCAATATAAATAAGAGAAAGCGCACGAACGGCTGAGGTGCTAAACATTTCATCTGAGAGTAGAGTTTTTTTAAAAAAATGTAAAAAACGATGTAGCCAATCTTATACTATCTTGACTAAGGAAACTGTTTGAGATCTCTTTTTTATCTTTAGCAACAACGTAGCACGTTCGGGGGGAAAGAAGAAGCTATTTTAAATATTGTCTGTCTGTATGTGTGTTTGTGCTAGTCTGTACGTCACGAGTTCGAGTACTGAAGTCTGGCAGAAGTGAATGAGTGTTTGAATGATACCTTAGTGAATGAGTGTTTGAATGATACCTTAGTGAATGAGTGTTTTAACTAAGATCTAAGTGGGGAAACATATGACTTTGTCTACAGCCACTTGTGGTCTGCCTGTAACTCTATATGTGAGTATATGTCTAAACATCACGAGCTTAAACTACAAGTCCAGCAACGTTAACACTTGCGAAGATTTATTTATTTCTGGTATCTCCATAGACAACTCGGAGACTATTTTACATTGGAACTTAGCAACAACAACAAGCATGAACAATAGCATAGGAAATTGATAGGAAACGGACATTGCCTTAAAATAAGATATGATCCAGGCATTTGCATAATAAGACTTTTATGAAAACTTTAGTCAGTATGGCCGTCTCCAGGAATGGAACCCTGGACCTCCGGAAAACGAATCCAACGCCAAAGCATTAAGCCACGGCCGCTCGGTGTTTCATTTCATATCGCTTTTGTTTCACAAAATGTTCGTTAACGTTGACATGGATGAAATCGACCTGTATTCTCTTGAGGGAATGAGAGTGTGATAAAATAAAACCCTGAAGAACACAGATATATTGAATAGGTCGGCGCATCAAGTTTCTAAACATTGTTACTTTTATTTCCATTTATTTAATTATGAAACAAAGATAATTTAAATTAGAAAAATAAATGCATATATAGTATGAACTCCGAAACTTAGTTCCTTTGTTTCAATAATCCTGCTCTTCATTGTGACGCGTTTCGCCTTTTCCACTGTGCACACAAAACAACTGAATGGATAATAAGTGAATGTTGATGTGCATCTGAAGTGAGTCTATCATCTCTGCACTCTAACACCGCAGGGAGCAGTCACCAAACAGATGTTTTCATATGGAGATGTTTATTGTTTTCTGCCTCATTTCTTTTGCTACTGATGGATTTTTGTGAGGCGACAAGAAAGGAATGTAGCCCAAAAGAAGATATTTCTTCGGAGTAAATGCAATACTGCTACCAAGGTTTGATTGTGTATTATCATAACTGCAGTATTTGTAAATCGAAATTCCAGGAATTTCTCACTATTAAATGTCGCGAAAGAACACCCCCATTACGGGGGGTGTCCAGAGATTTTCCTTAGGGAGGTGTTGTCGAAGTCTAGGGAGGGTGTTAAGGGGTGTAGCGTACTCCCTGCATTCATGTCGACCAAGTTGTTGAAACTTAAAGAAGCAGCCTTCACAAAGAAAAGTGTACTGCCGTCTCGGTGGGTGGTATTCAACTAAAGCCTTCCACACGCACTCTTTATCTGCGTACGAAATACTGCAGTTACACAACACATAGTGTGTTAAAAACTCGTCGCTAAATCTAAAGCTTCATCCCCCCCCTCTCCACTCGTCAAAATAAAATGCATCACTGGCTATCTGTCTTACAAAAGTCGTTTAGTTTTAATCAAATAGTGTCCTAAATGGCAATATCTTGTATGCATTCAACACCCACGCCACATAAATGGCACATGGAGGCTCCATATTTTCTTGTTCTTTGGCTGAAACTAAAATGAAGTTCCACCCCCAAAACAAATAATACTTGAATAGGAAGCAAGCCTGACAAAAAGTCTCAGGTCAGTCAATTAATACGCTTTGTTCAAATAGTTTTAATTCATGCATAAAAAATCTTTAGGCTCTGGCAATGAATTTACTTTCTATGCGTATTCCCCCTTTTTTTAGGGTGCCCTCCACCACCCCTGCCTCTCAGCATTATTTGCTCAGCCCTGCTTCGCGCGTCTGATGAGCACAGCTAATCTGATACGTATTTTCCACAGGGCTGGGGCAGGCCAATCGCCAGTTTATCTCTCCACCTCGGACCCTGACACGGCGTCGAGGCACGGAGACAGAAGGACCTTTGCGCATTTATAATTTCCAATATTACTAAGAAAAAATAAAAAATAAAGAAGTGAGAGAAGGATTGTAGGGATTATTTTTTTTTCTTGGCGCAGTTCGGACAACCTAGACCCTTTTTCCGCGGTTTTGGGGGGATATTTTTCTCTATTTTTATTTGTATTTGTACATTGTTTAGCTTGATTTGACTTGAGTTTGTTACATTCTTTATTTACATTAATTCATTTATTTAGTGTATTTTTTAGTTTATTACTTGTGTGTTTATTATTATTTATTTATTTAATTCCCCTTTCCCTTTTATCCTTTCAGTTACACATTTAATAGTCCCACATCACCATATATTTTTATTATTTTAGTTTATTTCTTGTCATTTTTATTTATTATACTAGCTAACTATTTTCGCTATTGAATTTCTGTAACATTACTATCCTCTATATTCATAGTTTTATTTACAGCTGCTTTATATATATAGTAGTACGATCCTACCAACGCATATATAAGAGTATTGTAAAATAAAATTTCACATTAGCGAAATCCCAGTAGTATATCCCTATTTCTTTAAACTATTTATCGCTATTTCTAGCCCCTTTTCCTATCCTACCACTAATCTATTCTAACAAACCTAATAATAACCTAATTCTATCTCAATCACTCTCACATTTACACTAGCGGGGAGAGGTCTTCTTGAGACGAGCTGGATCCCGGCGACTGGAACACATCCTTCAGATCCTCAGATCGGGGCCCTCCTGGGACGCATCTCCTCTTCTCAGCCTCCTCCACACTTCAACACTGCACTTCACCACATTCACAACCGCACTTATTTCACACGCATTCCGAATTTTATTTATTCCGCCGAACCAACGTCTCGGAGTTCCGATTGCCGTCCATACCAAGGTTGAGAGCCAGGCACTGGGGGGTTCTCTAGACGGTTATAGGTTTCACGTCTCTACTTATCACGCACACGCACCCTACGTCGACTTTCGGTCGGCCGAAGGGGGATTAGTTTAGAAGATCATATCCGTTAGAATGATTTTAAGCCTACAAAGTTTGTACGTATCCTCAAGTTTTTTCCCTCGTCGGCTTTCCTTTCGTTCGCGCCCGCTCATCCACATTCATTTCTTTTACTACATACTATTTACAGTTTCCTAAGTTGTTTCTCCTTATGTGTTCCGCCTTTGTCTATGTGTTTCTATGTATTTCATTTTCTCAAGGTGGGAGATTGCACTCGCCAACCGATCCAATGCCTCTCTTTTTGTTTCATCCCGCAAAATTCCTGTTGTTGTTGTTGCATGTAATTCTTTTCTTAATTCCACGATTCGGCATTTTTCCGTCCCATCATCATTTTGTTGATTTATCCGGCACTCAAGGACCACGTGTTCTGGCGTCGAATTTTTTCCACACTCACACTCCGGGGATGTGCCTATGTTCAGCTCAAATAATTTGGTCTTGTATGGCACATGACCGCTAAGGAAATGGACCATACCATTACTTGGTTTCCAGTTTTTTCCATTCTAAACGTTCCTCGATGTTATTAATTAATTCAAATAATCTTCTAGATTTTATTGAATTTTCCCAATTGATTTGCTAATCTTTAACCATTGTTTCATCTATATCCTCTTTTGAGTTCGGCAATTTCTTTAGTATTTCTGTTGTCCTTATGATATTTTGTTTTTGTACCAATATTACACTGCTGCTGTTTTTGCTTCCAAGCTTAACGGTATTATTCCTAGTATTACGTTCAATGCATCACCCGCAGTGGTCCTATATGCTCCTGACGTTCTCAATAGCATCGCACGCTGTGCTATATCCAATTTATTAGCTAGTTTTTTGTTCTCTTCTAATCTATGAGCCCAGGTGCTCGCTCCATAAGTGCCGATGGAGTTTATTATTTGATTGTGGTATAGTTTTATAGTCTTTAACAGTAATTTAAATTTCGTATTAGCCAATGTTATCAGTTTGTTTCCTACTTTTAATAATTTGTTCCCCCTTGCGCAACAAGCATGCACCATAAACGGCGCATGAGTGTGTGTGGAGGTGGCGCTCTACATTTTCAGTGCAAAGTAAAGGGGCGTCCCCGCTCTACCGCCTTTACATTTTCCAAAGTGCAAATTATACTCTGGTATGCGCCAAGCCTAGAGAAAGAAATCTCCAGTGTCCTGGCCGAACCCTGACCTTACCAATACAAATCAATTATGTTTCTTTCAAATAGGCTAGATTTTGACATAAAATTCGTGTTAAATCACCTACATTTGCTTAGATTTAACTTAATAAATATAAGCATGCTTAATTCTATAACAAAAGTACAAGCTGCTTAAAGCCTAGTCAAACTTATCTTTCCTTGATTGAACAGTGTCCACGTCCAGCAAAATCGCTTGAACGAAGCCTATTTTATCAAAATCTATAGAAAAGTTAAACATATAACATATAATTTATTACTCGAACCAACATTTAAAAACTTCAATTTGATATTTACAGAGGCAAGATTAAAACATCACATCATATGCAGGGTTGGAGAAATAAAGGGGACATAAGTCCACTTTTGGGATTTTTTGTTTTTAATGCCATTTGTAACACTGCAACACAATGATCAGATGGGAAATAACGAAGTTCAGCCCATGTGAAAATGAATGCAAGAAAGAAATGAGCCCAGCGGAATAAAGATCAGTTCACATTTAAAATGATCTCTTGCAAATTGTAAAAAATGGGCTAATCTCCTTTATTACTCCAATCTTC
>JAGDQP010072033.1:355-10562 GCA_022664845.1 Lepisma saccharinum | reverse complement strand
AAAAAAGCATGTAAGAAACAAAAATATAAGTTGAAACTATTCTATTGAAGTTACTATTCAGTTTCGTAGAAGTAAAGACAAACATGTTTCTTGATAGGGGTTTGATCACCCTCCGATGAAAGAAAAAGGGTTAAAAAAAGTCTACGCGCTAAGGAGTTATGCCACAATGACAACAAAGCAAATTTGACATAAAAGAGTGATAAGAAGAGCATTATAGATTGAGAGAATACCATGCCATACCTTTCAGCAATTTTTGCTGTTAAAGATTGGTATTTGTTGTTTTAACTTGTTCAAATGTCACGGTAGGGTTGTATATCAATTATTTCGTTAAGTGATGATGTGAATATTCTTTCTTTTTCATGTGTTTTGTCTTCAAAAGAAACGTACATAGCAAGAAACATTATATCTGTTGAACTACTACAAATTGCTTACGTCAAATCAATCAGAAGATGAGTTTCGTTGAATGACGTGGGAGGTAGAATTCTCCAGTATATCATGCTACATTTCTACGTAACGAGAAACCATAGAGTTAAAATTTAAAAAACACGATATATATATTTTGATCTGATACACACTATCAAATTGTTAAATATATAAGGACGATGAAATCGGAATTGTCATTGTACTGGTATTATGTACATCGATTCACTCTTTCCATAGTTACAAATAAGATTGTTCATGAAGCAATTCCATCCAGATTGTTTGTTTAATCATCAAGCCGCATCAAAGAAAACGGGTAAATATTTATATAGTGAATGCCTCTTGAGAGTACCGACACTTTAAGTTCATTGAAATCCTCAAGCATGTTATTAAGGCCACTTCCTCCACTTTTCTTTGGCTATTAACACAGACTGATACATACAATATTGAAAGAACCACTCTGAATTCGTTGAACCTTTACCTGAGTGTTAATACTGGTACTAGGTGTAACACATTGGATCCCTCCATAGTATGGAACGTATTTAAATTATGCAGCGAGCGGATATCTACTTCTGTGTTGTCAAACATATGCTAATGAAACCTTTCACTATAAATATTTGATAGTACTGCACTGATGAGAGAGGTCATACCATAAACATAAGTTTCATGGTATGATACGCAGACTACAATAGACGGTAATAGATTGAATAGATATTTTGATTCATATAATCGGTGAAGTGTAAATACTAGACTTGCTTGCATGAGTGATAGGAATAATCTTGGTCTTACAGTTTCCATATCGCATGATTAATCACAATGCGCTTCGTGTTAACTTTCTGTTGTTCAGAAGCATTCTTCTTTGTCGTTACACTCTCGATAAAGACCTAAAAGCCCGTTAGACTTGCTATAAATGAAATCTGAGTATATACTTAAGTCATAAGCCATCCTCTGTATATCTTCTCGTATGATGTCAGCTGCTTTTAATACTATCCTTAACCGTCCAGTAGCAGGATCAGTTTTACTGTCGTTGTGACACTGATACTTAATTTTATGAGCCCAGTCCAATAAACAGAGCACATTTTTTCCTCCAAAAACATTTGGAACAATTATCCAATTCTTAAAATGTTATTAAAGATGTTTGTCTGTATATAATAGCCATCCTCGTGACCAGATACAGATTTCATAATATATTTTAATTCATTATGAGTGTACTTGCATTCGCCAGTCTTTTATATGTACTCACATAACATACAAAATGAATTCCCCTCTATTTTGGTCGAACCAAGAGTTCTCCAATTGGTCTATTTCTAAAAAAGCCTTTGGAACCTTTTCCGTTGCACTTTTCTTCTGGTACCACAAGGTATCACAATAAGAAGCCTAGCCATAACCCTTTCTCCCCACTCATCATTTCATAAGTCACATTTCTTGATAAGACATTCCCCCCTAATTTCTAAAGTCACAACCATATGAAAACACTTCTTGTGCTCTGATGTAGTTTTAATACTGAATTATTATCCACAAATGAAACCATTTATTTTTTATAACAACGTTGCTTTTGAGGTAACTAAAAAGTTGAAGATGTTGAAAGATGAGTTGAGTTGTCCGTCTACATTGATTTATAATCAGCTTTGATATTAGTATGTCTTATATAGTTCTGCATGCAGGCACTGTGAACCCGAATAGTAGTTTCTACTTCCAACCTTTCATGCAGTCTGTAGTTTCATTTCACATTATCTCAATAATGTCTGTAATTCTCTTTTCACTATTACAATTTCTCTTTCAAGTTATATCTCACTACGAGCACACAATAAATAAAAATCGACCATTCTTCTTTTATTGTATTTCTAATAAATAAGTAATTTGTTAAGTTTAATGCGCTCATTCTGCTATGAAAATTTTCACAATATTCTGATAGTTTCTTTACAACGGTAATCAATTACGACGTTCTGTTAGAAAATAATAAATATAACCTGCAGCATTCAATTGACAAAACAACATCATGGTAAGTTATAATAACAATTTAAATTACCAACTAAATTTAATTTCCAACAAATAGAAATATGACTAACGTTATTGTAATAAACTATATGAGTTTTTATTTTCTCTTGCTGATCACAGAAAGTAGCTTACAATTGAAGTACCTCTATCCTTTTTATTTTTTTCACTACCCACATAGCATTTTTGACGTGACTCATCATTGTTGCAAGTTGGTATGCTATCTGGATACGTGATATATCAGATGAAAAGGCCGTCAAAATACGCTACAAATTCATCGTGTAATTGCAACTACACAACAATGACAAATTGTTATAATCGCCGACAGCTCACAACTGCCTAATGTGGATAGGATAATAGGGCGAAGGTAAAGCATTATTCGCACGCTGTTCCGCGTCATTGCTATCTCACTAGCTAACACAGTAATTGTTCAACCATATTGATACATACATCATCTTAAAGCTGATGAAACAGGCAATAAATTTTATTTCTAACATTTTCGATATTGTGAATTTAAAACAAGCTACACCATAAAATATGTAAATATCGGAAGAAAAATACAGTTATTTTGCCTTTTGATTTATATTACGGCAAACGAACTTAAGATAGCTCACAACGCATGATATAAACATTTTTGTAGCACGTTATCTAGGAATTATAACAGAAAAAGAATCATGCCGCTTTGTCTATTGGTTACGGAGATATAATATAGTTTCTGAAAGTCTGTAAATTTGTAGTTCGAGGGGATTGGTGCGAAGCACAGGGGGAGGGGAGGAACCTTTTGGGAAAATGCACCTCTAGTAATGATGTAACAGCTCACCAAAATTCAGTTTTATCCTAATTATTCCCGACATCAAATCTTTATTTCCTGAGCTATGAATCATTTTTTCATGTTTACACGCGAATTTTTAGTATTCCATATGTATTCGTCTAAAGTATTTATACGGAAAAGAATAAATGCATAAAAAGTAAATCTTTGAAGCAATGGTATGTTATGAATCGTAACTAATAGTATTACTTGCGTTTTCATTAAATATTCGCGTGCCGGAAAACAAGCTGTAATAAGCTTTATGCATTCAGTAGTCATATCTAGGATTATGTCATATTTTGGGGCCGGATTTTCAGTGATAATATCTCATCCCAAATTAGAATCTTTCTGAGTGTTTTCAAAGTGATATTATCGAATTTTCTGAACAATAATGTGCAATCAGTGTTACCATAGCGGTTTGCACGATATTTAAAACACTGAATCAATTTGTTGGACACAATAAGAAATGTCTCACACTTTCCAGTGTTTGCAATTCAGTATACGTCAGAATCAAAAGGTTATATTAAACTTTATATTAAACGCTCATTGCTGTTCTCTTCTAATACGAAAAATTATCACCATTATTGCAATATTTTATGAATATTACATTACTTCTTTCAGGTATTAACATACTAATACCCCTGTTCATTGACTAGGAATGATGCAGTAACTAAAATTGCTTCTCCACCTGCTTTGTTCTTCAGTTAAAAATATCTCCAATCTTCTCTACTCTGGTTTTCTTTTCCCTTTAATGCCTCAGGACACTATAGCAGTAGATGAAGTTGTAACTATCATCACACTGAAATATAGTGCGAGTTATCATGGTTATCACCTAATCCAACCTCCCCCATACTACACTGCGGTCTTTGTGACCTCCTCTAGCTGCCTGAACACTCAATATCAAAATGTACTCATGCGTGAAATTCGTTGTGATACTTAAACGACGTTATGGAGCCGCCAATCTGCCAATCCTTGAAGCACTAAGCCTATAGAATTTAAATGATCCGGGTTCATGCCTCGTTCCCCCAACGTCTTGATGAAAAGCTGATAAAATATGTCTGTAAAGTGTATATGAAATTATTATAATAGAAAGTAGTCCCGCACTTTTTTTTTTTTTAAGAAGTAGCGCAGTCACATGAAAATACCCATCTGTATGGTAGCAGACAATAGTTCTAGTACGTTTTTCATTATTTGCACTCCATTCCTGCGGTTTAATCTATCTTAGTCCTCTTCATTACCTAATAACGTGCTAACAATGTTCCCGCAGTCAGTTGGTTAAGGTTATATTTTATTATATTTAACTTTGTATTCAGAAGAGCGCAAATTTTAGAAAAGCGATATGAAGTGTACCACAGGGAAACGAAGTGCAGCAAAGAAAAGCAAACTCATATTTCTGATTGTAATGAATAAGTCTTTTATTCACACGGTTATTTTTTGTGGAATAATTAATGAACTTGCGTATATTTAACGACTAGAAATATCTGCATGTGAAAGCGACAGGTACTTTTAAGTACTTAGCTGTCTCCATATTAAGACATCGCATTTCTTGTCAATGAAAAACAGGTAGAAAGAATCCGATTTCAAATATGGGTTCAGATTTGTAGATATATTTAGTTGTTAATCTTGTGACTGAAGATTTAACTGCTTAGCAGTATCCATATTAAAACATCGCATTCCTTGAAAATGAAAATAGGTATAGAGAGAGAAACTGATTTAGTATTTGGGTTTAAAAATAGTTACAGTGCACATACGAACGTAACGATGGACTCGATGAGCCGGCAGATCCTTTTCACACGCATAGTATTCTCCGTTTGGAAACATATTACTCCCAAGAGAAACTAGGTAGAAAGTGAAACTTTTTTCAGATTTTGGTTCTACTTAGTCGATTTCCGGAAGTTGTTAATTTTATGACTTTGAAAGGTTCCTTTGAATTGCTTAGCTTTCTCCGTACAAGGATATCAGGATATGTGGGAAATTCCTGCAGATTCAGATTTAGGACGCCTATTGATTTATTGGTTGAAATGAGTGAACAAAATGACTATCTTAATTTTGAATTTCACTTTTAGTCAACTTTGGCTCAGGTCAAATGTATTATGATGGGATGATGAATATGGGAAGAAAACGGGAGAAACCTAATAAAACCCACGCACACAACATTTGTCCATGATAAAACTCACAGTTCAAATAAGCCGGGATCAAACCCGAGAGCCACACCCAGTGAGGTTACAGCTTCATCACTAAGCCACCTTACCCCTAGTTTTATGCATACATAAGTATTACGATACTCTTGCAGAGTGGGGGTCCAGTGTTTATTGATAGAAAAGTGACATCATAATAACTATCTTAATTCTGAATTACATCTTTGGGAATCTTTGATCCAACCCAGTTATTGGCTTTCCTACGGGACCTGAAGCACTCGAAAACAAAATACAAACTTATGTGCCAGAACCATTTGTAAGTCACCTTTACGTTTTTGTTTGCAAAATAATCTGGCATTTTAGTGCTCCAAAATATAACTGACGACTGTTGCTGACATTTATTTTTACTGGATTACGTACATGTTTTACTTTTTCCACGTGATGTCTGTCTTCTGCTTGAGAACGACTATTGACTATTCGCATAACAACGAGATAACTTACTTTTCTCTTGCATTCCTGGTAGTAGAATGAAAAGGAAGAAATTAATATAAACACAGTTGGCAATAATAGTTTTGTGTCCTAAATAGTGTACATTGATTGAAGGATATGGTCTTACATGTAAGTGGATTTCATACTTTTCACATATGCATAGAACTTTATTCTGGCTTTGTCGTATGCAATTTTAAGAATTGCAAAACTCATATCTGATTGCAATATAATGCGTGTAACAACTTGCTTTCATCGTCATATTTGGTGAAGTTTAATTATTTATTCCCGTGAGATATACATTCGAAAGTAAAATAAAACTACTTACAGTATAAACAAACATAATATTTAATTACTACCATCTGATTGGTTGATAAAATAAATAAATCAGGAACAGGTGGTTAGGCTCAACTAAATTGCTTTAATGATATGGACACTTCAAGCATGGCTATCTGCAATTGTTCTGAAGCTGAAGATAATCCTGAATGTATTGTTCTTAGTATACAACGATGGAACCCTAATTTTTCGGTTCAATGTCCGGCGTGTAATATAAATTAACCTATAGAAACAGATAATCATAATTGCATTCATCTCAACGTAGAAAACCTGGAAAAGGATGTCCTCAAAGCCTTATCCTATTGAATTATATGGAACGAAATATATAAAAAGTTTTCTGAGACATACAAAGTATGAAAACATATTCTACAAATTTCTGAGGACGTATAACACTATTTTAACTAACTCAGAGTACATTACACCACTTCAGGTGGGTTCGTGGATGAAAGATATCTACCATGGATGGATTTGTCACAATGAAGGCTCATTCTTTGTAAGTGCTGCGAAAATGACACAGGCAACAATTTTGTTTCATCGAGGTAAGAGAAATAAATCGATTTTATTTAACAAAAACGTTTACTGAACGTAATCTTGTGTACTATCATGGCCAAAATAATGTTCACATGACTTTGTTATACACGATTTTCTCTAAGCCTACAAGATAGGCCACCCAACTAACGTTCAGTCGGCGGTGTGTGATTCTGAAAGAGTGTGAGTGAGCGAGCAAGGGTTGGGATTTTCTTTTCTTTAACAGAAAACTTTATCGCATGTTCTGGGTTCTGAAAAAAATATTTATGATTTCTTGTAGTATGTAGCAAATAATGAAAAATCTTAAGAGAGTCCCATTTCAAACAATAAAATAGGAAACCTAACACCATTCTAATTTTAGGTGGGCCACTAGTTGAAGTGTACTGAAAAGTTTAATTCAAATTGTCAAATAGAAAGGATCCTTAAAGAACATGGAGAAACAAAAATGAACTTTAAAACCCATGGTTTCTTTCTCTTTTCTTTCTTAATGAATTCCATAGAACACTAACGTTATGCATAAAAGACAAGAGAAAAGGGCTGTTTCTATCAGTTCTTAAAAATAGGGCACGATACACGATATTTATGCTTGATAATTTCTGATATTATGTTGTTATTTACGTTATTTTGTATGGGCGTGGCTATGATATTGTGTGTGCGTGTGTGCAGTATGCTTTCTTCCGAGAACTGTACTTTACTTGGTAGAACGTTGGTTTCGTATTCGGGAGGACCTCGGTTCGGTACCATCGGCTGACTGTCCTGACTTAGGTTTTCCCAGTGTTTTCCTCTGTCACGCTAGGCATATATCGGGATGGTACACTTCGCATCAAAAAAATTGCGACAGCGAACGCCGTGCAGCTAGGCAACCCAAATGGCACCTTATAATATCATAATCGTTTCTAGTAAACAGACCCCCTCTTTCTCCTTCCTTCGTCTCGCCCATACTAAAATCAGCAAACATCATGAACACGTTTTTTTTAATAGATATGTATTAGTACTGATAAAATCAAAGAATAAAAGCAAGACGAATCAATATACATAAGTTGACGGAGAGAGAAATTTAAACATACAATAAAACATTGAAACCGATGGATGTCTGTTAGACAGAGGCAGAGAAATGAGAGAAAGAGAGAGAGAGAGAAAGAGAAGGGGAAATAGAAGAAGAAGAAGTACAGATAAAAAATATGGAATTTAAACGTAGTAAAAAATATTACGTTCAGTTCCCACAGTATAAAGTTCAGTTCCCACAAATCAAATCTAACAGCAAGAGAGAAGTAATTTTATATTTTTTCAAGGTTATTCGAATATATAAAGGGTGCTTCAAAAATTCATTAAGTCACTTTCGAAATAGAGACCAAACTTGGTGGTCAGATTAAATACTTATGATTTCCAGTGAAACTCCAGAGTTTTGAGACACATCTAGGAAAATGTCAAAAGTGTAACACACATTGTTTGTTTGCGCGGGGTTAGTCTGCAAATTGGGTGGGGCTTATTAAACATACTGGTTCGGAATACTTTGTAATCAGGGATTCTGCCAGGATTTTCAGATTTGGGATACCTAAAGTCAAAATTGGGAGGGTGGACGTAGAGTTTTGCACAGTTTCTATCAACTTTTCTCCGCAATATGTTAAAGTTGGGGGTAGTCTCGAGGATTTGGGCTGACAACCCCTACAGGGGCCGGGGTCTAGTGGAATCACTGATTGTAAAAATAAACAGTAGATACTGTATTCCATACCCTCTATTTCAGATTACTAATGCAAATTAAACATAAAAAGAAAATGAATGAATAATAATTTTTCTGCTTAATTTCTATTAGAAAGAGCCAAGATTACATATGCAATCTGTATCAAAATGAAAGTTACAAATGTTCAAAAGTAAAATTAGCATGTTCCTATAGGCATAGTAAACCTTACATGTTCTACATTGCAAACGTAAAAAAATAGAAACACGTGTGATAGTATGTCGATAAATTAGAGGATGGAAACGAATTTTGTGCCAAACAAATATAAAAAGATTTCTCCTCTTGAAATAGCCAAAAAAGGGTGCCAATTGCTACTCATGTCTTTAATTGTATCTCTTCTGGACATGCCACTCTATATTCCACCTATTGCGAATATAACGTTCTAATAATTACAACACTAATGAACTAGTGTTTATAACAAATCACACAGATGAAATGAACACGGCAGAGCTGAAATGGGTCACCGGTTGTCGGGGGATGCTGGTCAAGTTTTGTACTGTTTTATCGGGTGTAAGATTCGAACCCATGCTGACCCATTGATTGGATTTAGACTTGATAACCCGTAGGATGAAGGAGAGATTTTACTTATTTCATTCCGTTTGAACAAGGTTTCTTTAAGGGGTGACCAGGACCGGAGATGTGACCCCGAGAACAAGAAAAATACGACGCCGAAATTCCCAGTTAAATAGAGTTTCCAGGCCAAGTCAATCGGGTTACAGGGTCACTTATGTTTGGGTCAGGCCCTATCACCGGGTCATCGAAAATGACCCGGAATTGGCTTTGAAAGATGCACAAAAGGAGAGAGTGTATATAAAGTAAGAGAAAAAGAAAGACAAATAGAGAGAAGAAGAAGAGAAAGACGCAGCGAAGATACGATAACAATACAGCAACAAAGAGAGGAAAAGAAAGAGACCAATGAAGAACATGAAAACTACATTATCATTATGCTAAACAGCACACGCACTGTTTACTCGGATTTCGACCAGTGATGCTTCGTAAGTTCTCCATAACCAGAAGATAAATCTGTCTTAATACTTCAGTCTATGCGAGAAAGAAACTGGTTGTTGGGTAATCGAACCCAGGTTTTCAAATTTGAAGTCCAGCACGCTAGCGATACTCCACAGGTGGCTCTATCCAAAACTTGCTTAACAAATGTTATAGTGTTTCATTCTAAGAATAATAACATGAACGGTTGATACTTCTGATCAATGACGTGTTGTTAACTTTCCTGGTAACCCAATGAGACTTGATTTGAACTTTCCCAACCAACATTCGTTAATCGTCTTTCTCGCTATAGTGATTCAGTTGCTCCACTCCACAGTCGGAAATATCCTCCGTTTTGTATGAGAAGAGATGATTAGATTATTCACCATTGATTTGTAAAAAAATCTTTGGTTTGAACAGGATTTGAATCCATGTTGGTTTGCTTTTTGGCATTACAATGTCCAGCGCGTTTCCCCTACTCCATTTTCCCAACGAGCTCAACACCTATGAATAACCAAGTTCAAATGCGAGGAAAATGTAAAATTGAGTATATGTGTTACATTTTGTCTGTATTTATTGTGTGGTAAGTAAACACATGTGTATGTATGTCCTTTTTGTCATTTCAAATTATGAAATTAATATATTATGGCAGTTTTACGAACAAACCCAGTTTAGGATAAGTATTGCCACATTAAGACACGATCATTTATTGTCGTTTATTTTAACGTAAATCAACCTGAACGAATCTAACATCACCAAAAGAAAATTGTCATT
>JAGDQP010072031.1:0-10562 GCA_022664845.1 Lepisma saccharinum | reverse complement strand
TCACCTCCCCATTTAAACATCTCTGCTGTGAGTCCATCTTCTCCTGGTGATTTTCCGTTCTTCATTCCTCGAAGTACTTTATCCACTTCTTCTTTCATTACGTCTGGGACATCAACATCAATTTCTTCTGAATCTTCATTTCCTAGCTCTTCCTCGGAGTAGTACAATTCTGTGTAGAAATTTTGAAATATGTTTATAATTTCTTCCTTATTTCGTGTTACGGTCCCGTCTGGTCTCTTAACTGCAATTATTTGCTTTTTCCCTATCATGAGCTGCTGTTTGGCTTTCTTCAGGCTCTTGTTTTCCTCGATTGTATTTTTAACAAGATTTTCGTTATATCTTCGTACATCCTCTCTTATTTTCTTTCTTACGGTTTTATTTAGTTCTATGTACTCAATCCTCTTTATGCAATTTTCCTCTTCTTTCATTTCCCTTCTTTTCTTCATCAAGAGCTTAGTTTCTTCTGAGATTTTGCTCTCTTTTTTCTTTCTGGTACCTGCTATCTCCTTGGCTGTTTTTCTTATTATCTCAGTCAATATTTTATTTCTGCTATCGATGTCTTCTTCATCCTCTAACTCTTCCAAGGCGCTGAATCTGTTGCTTAGTTCTATCTCGAATGTCTGTCTGTGTTTTCCAAGATTTTCCAGATCTAAAACTGACGGTTTTCCTCTGATAAGCTTCTTTCTCTCTAGTCTAGTATTTAGTTTCAGCTTACATCTCACCATCCTATGATCACTCGAGATTTTGAAACTGTTTAGAACAGACACGTCTTGCACAATTGCCCTGTTATTTGATAGAACGTAGTCTATTTCGTTTTTGGTCAGATTTGGGCCTTTCCATGTCCACTTCCTCTGAAAAATGTATTGGAAATGAACAGTCTGTTGGCTTCTGAGATTTCCACTAACTTCTCCTCTCTTGTTTCTTTTGCCAAATCTAAAGTTTCCCACTTTCGTGTCACTGCTCTGCTTGGTTCCTACTTTCGCATTGAAGTCTCCCATTACAGTTTTGTAATGCGATTTGCTACTATCCAAAATCTTCTGTATCTCCTCGTATAGGTCTTCGACTTCCTCCTCCGGGTGCGAGGTTGTTGGAGCGTACACTTGTATAATTTCCATACTATATCTCTTGTTAATTTTTATTACTACACGTGCGATTCTAGAATCGCACGGGTACGATGATATAACGAAAATTTTGTTAGAAATACAGTCGAGGAAAACAAGAACCTGAAGAAAACCAAACAGCAGCTCATGATAGGAGAAAAGCAAATAATGGCACTTAAGAGACCGGACATGACCGTAACACGAAATAAGGAAGAAATTATAAAAATATTTGAAAATTTCTACAGAGAATTGTACTACGCCGAAGAAGAGCTAGGAAATGAAGACTGAGAAGAAAATGATGGAGGTGTTCCAGACGTAATGAAATAAGAAGTGGATAAAGTACTTTGAGGGATGAAGAACGGAAAATCGCCTCGAGAAGTTGGACTCACAGCAGAAATATTTAAATGATGAGATGAAAAGATGAAAGAGGAACTTGCTGTTACTGTACCTAGGGAAGAGAGAAATACCCTCAAGTTAGAATAATGCTGTTATAATTTTGTTGTACAAGAAAGGGGAAAAGAACGCTTCGAAAACTACGGACCAATTAGTTTTCTGTCAGTTCTATACAAAATGTTCACCAAAGTTATTTTGAATCGTATTGAACGGGACTTGGATTATAACCAGGGAAGGGAACAAACCGGACAAAGATTGAATGAAATTATGGAAAGGACTAACGAATACAAATTCCACTGTATTTGGGATTCATAGATTTTGAAAAAGCTTTCGATTCAGTCTAGTTGGCAGCAGTACTTAAATCACCTGAACATCAAGGCATCAAAAATGCATACATCAATCTACTGCGAAACATTTATTCGACTGCCACATCTGTTATTAGACTACATCAAGAAAGTGAAAAACATAAAGTTGGAAAAGGGATTCTATTTCTCCAAGGTAAAAAACTGTTTTCTGCGGTCCTGGAGAGAGTGTTCCAAAATTTAAACTGGGATGAAGTTGGAATAAAAATTAATAGCAAATATCTTCATCATCTACGTTTCGCTGATGATATAGTCATGTTTGCTTCAAGTACAGAAGAACTACAAACCAGATGAAGGAACTGAGTAATGAGAGTTGGAAAATAGGCCTTAAAATGAATTTAAGTAAAACAAAAGTAATGTTCAATCAACATGCTGCAAAGAGGGAAATAAAGATTAACGGAGAGACAATAGGCATAGTTGATGAGTATATTTACCTAGGTCAGCTCAAAACAACGAATGCCAAGTTGACTGATGAAATAATTAGAAGATGGCGTGGAGCTCGTTTGGAAGACTACAATTTATTTTCAAAAGCAAACTACATTGGTGTCAGAAGTGTAAAGTTCCCACCACAGAACCCCCTTTTTAACACAAAATAATTTACGCTGAATAGGATAACATACGAAGACCTTGGACTGTTTTTCGTTCCTCCTAAAAATATACTCCTGTTTACTTGGAATGTTTTCAATTTAGGTTTCCAATTATGCCACAGCTATTTGTGAAACTAGACCATTTTTTTTAAATACAGAAGAATTAAAATATTGATAACAATGAATCTTGAAGTAACAGTAATCCCGTCTTTTTTTTTTTTTCACTACTGTACATATTCCTGAAGCCAGTGTTTCTTTTTCTAGATTCGGGAATCTTCCAACAAATGAGGGGGCCGATAATCTGGTCACAGCATTCAATATAGAATATTAAATGACATAATACTGTTATGTCATTTCGAACCTAGCTACTCATTTTTCATCTACATTTTTCACTTGTCACTTCTAAGCATTTCTATAATGCATGTTTAAAGCCCCATTACATGTATTAAATGCATTTTCTGCAGGATACTAATTTGTACTTGAGAAAGTGCTATTCTCGTCAGTAGAGAATGCGTGCCAGCATCAATCACAACTTTCCAACCTCAAAACACCTCCTTGCCTAATTTCTAGTCTTAAGTGCTAACCCTGCCTAAATTATATTTTCATTTTTTATTTTATTTTTGTTGTCTTATTTCTTTTGTTTGCGGACGGAAACCGGGCGTGAATTATCGCCTTCTCACCCGAGCCACATACCACTGTATGTACCTTTCAATAACTAACGATTCAGTTAAACGTCAGCTGGAGTTTCATCTTCTATGAGCAAATAAAGTAAGCAGCGTGGAGCGATTTTACTTTCGTGCAATAGGCAGATCCTTTTGTTCTCTGCTATGATTCTTGCTGTGCCTTGCGTAAATTCTTACTGTGTCGGTCGAACGTTAGGTCACGTCCACGCCACGCGTTAAGCGGTTCTTTTGATGAACCGACTTTAGTCAAAATTCTTATGTATTTGCAACGTTTTCCGTGTGAAGAAATTTCTAAGTTAAAATTAATGATCAGGGTGATACAGAACAAACTACCCTAATTAATCAAATAGTATTGGTGGTTACTTGCCATTCGTTCTACTCCAAATCTTTTACTGAAGGGAATATTTCTGCGAGATGAGTTGACAGCTCTCGACAGCTGTTTCTGAAAAGAGGAATGTTGCTCTTTAATAGATTTCGACATTTTTTCTTTATTAGAGCGGACAACTTTGACGGCATTTTTTTTAACTTCGGTTTTCTGCCTGACTCCTGCTGTGTTCTTAAATGCACAGAGTAAGATTAAATGACTTCTGCCCGACAGTCATCTTAACTACACTGGATGGAGTGAGAGACAAAGGGGCGGTCTTTAATTACAAGATTGTTCTTCATGTTCCCGAGCTGTTGACAGAAGATAAGCACACACTTACAGTGGAATTAAACAAATGAACGTCGGCATATTTCTAAAAGATTTTCTCGGAGTGATCCTAAAATAAAACAATTTATCATATGTGCGAAGTATCCTTGCTGTTACGTGTACACTGTTGCTAATGTGAAAATTGTATGTGCAGTGGCGTCAATACGATGAATACATACTCAACTTTCATAGAAACTAACGATGATTTAAAGTTTTTAATAATTTAAAATAATTTTACAGTATGCTGATTCAATTAAACTACGTATTGGTAACGCTTAGTGGTGCTTCAAAACTTCAATTTCGAAGGATTAAACCATCAATTCAAAAGTACATGTTTTCTCTAGAGAGATTTCTAAGCATTGCTATCAAATATTTTAAAGAAATATTTGTTTGAATATTGTTGAAGGTTGAAATTTTTTTAATTGTCCTCTCTGGCCTTACTGGAAATTTCCTTGCGGCCTTATTTTCAAAAGCAAACTACCAATGTGTCTGAAGCGTAAAGTTTATAATCAATGTGTTTTACCTGTGATGATGTACGGCTGTGGAACTTAAGCATTGAATGCGCAAATGACTAAAAAATTGAGAGTCACACAAAGAGCAATGGAAAGATGTATGCTAGAAATAACCAGGAGTGACACGAAGACAAATGAATGGATTCGCGCACAAACACAGGTAGAGGATGTAATCAAGACTGCGAAGATGATGAAGTGGAGATGGGCCGGTCACATAGATAGACAAACAGATGGAAGGTGGACGACAAATGTACTACATTGGATTTCTATAGAAAAAAAGACGATCGAGGCGACATCCAAATACAAGATGGGTAGATGAAATCAAGCATTTTTCAGGAGCTACATGGATGAGGATAGCATCAGACCGAGCTATGTGGAAAGGAAAGGGGGAGTTCTTCATCCAGCAATGGATAGAAAACGGCTGAATATGATATATATATATATGTATATATATTAAATTCATTTTCTGTGTCTGAGAATCACAAGGAAATTCATTTGATATCCACTGATGGAAGGGATTTCTGATATAAAGAACATTGATATAAACAAGCAGGTGCATACGAAACGAAAACCAGATAGACATCAGTAGCAATTTATGAAAGTGCGTTATCAAAATCATGCCCTTAAATTCGTAACTGACATTGAGAATACTCAGAGACTTGTGATCTGGTCTGTCTGTACAGTAGCTTTCAACCACGGCTTTCAACAAGGATATTCAACACTTCCTCTCTTCTTCTGCATCTCTGCTACCACTAAAATAATAAGTCGTTGTGTGTTGTACGCCTGTTCGGACACAAGGGAGAGGAGGTGAGAGTCTGCTTTAATTAAAAATCCCGAGAACCATCGCTCCCTTTGCGCTGAACGATGAATGGCTATTTCCGTGCCCTTCTAACCTGAGATGCCTAGAATGTGGAAGAGGGTCAAGAAGTAGATTCCGAGAGGAGAGAAAAACGAAAACATAGACAAGGTGGTCGTTGTCGGTCGCGTGACCCAGGGGGTGATGGTGCTTGAATTGTATTGAATTGGTTGCAACGGGGTTGACTTCTGTGCTCGTAGCACATCTGGCGCAAGAACTGATTTGTTTTCCCCATTTGGTAATAAATTCCCTAAAATCAAGTTTGGAGGGAGACAGAGGTGAACATTTAGAGAGGGAAAAGTATAAAACGTCTTTAAATAGTACACTTTGTCGGTTATTAACAAATAATCCAGTTTTATGTCTGAGTTCTAGAAGACATTTTTCTTTCTCTTCTATCTTTCTCTTCTTTCTTTCTTTCTTTCTTTCTTTCTTTCTTTTTTTTTTTAAAAAAAAATAACGGTTATTAATATTCGTGTAGATACTATACATAGTACGCTTCCTCAGCCGTATAGTGATGTTGCGCCTGCAAACATCACTTGATAAATGGAATGGGTTAAAATTCAGCTCAGTCGATTTTTCAGAGCACTCTAACAGTAAATAGTAAATGACATTTGGAAGAAGTCTCCAAGTTTCAAGAGTTGCGAAATGTATTAACACCTAAAAGTTACGACAAACAGAACATTTGAAAACGTAATTTTATTTGTTTGTAGCATACCCGATAGATTGGGCAATGGTACGTTGTATCATACAATTTTTTGAACTTTGAATATTTTCCAAAAGCTTGTTTTGTACGTATTGAAAATAAATCAACCAGAGTTAAGGAAGTCATCTGTGAATGTATAAATATTAGGGAACCTTGTGAAATAAATCACGAGCATGCCGCTAACAATATAAATTTCAGATTTCACACATATATAGAATGCAGTTCTTGTTGTAAATGACAACCACGGAAGCAGTCAGGATAGTTTAATTATTTCGAAGAGAAACATGCCTATTATAAGTTTACGTAGTTTTCGCGCTATGACAGCAAAGTGCAAAATTAAACACTTCAGATTGTATTTTCCTCTCATGTTTAAACGAAATACAAAGAATCTTGCTGAAACAGGAATCATAAGTGAACAACATTTTACCTTTTTGGATAAGAAGATTATCCTCTTTATGGATTGAAAAAAAACATACTTCCCTATGGCAACAGGTAACAAGAAAACATTTGATTTCCTTAATTACGAAGATAAATTCTATTGACCTTATGAATCATAACCAGTGGTATTTCTTCTAGTACCGTCACGGGAAATATATTCCGGAAGCATAGTTTAGGTTTTTTTTTCTTCATTTAACTTCATAGTTAGGCTAGGTAGGCACCAATGGCTTCGGCCTGTCGACATCTATTACACATATCTGAGTGTCTGCATCACAGATATAAGTTAAATAGAAAACTAAATGCCATGTACCCGCTCCTCAATGGAAAATTTAAATGATTATATTGTATTTCGTTATATAAGATTTGACTCAACCTCTAACATTTATCTACCTAGGTATTTCCGTACAAGAGGTAAAATTATTTCTAATAAAGCTCAGACTTCTTCCCTAGCCACAAATTCAATTTTGTTTTCGAAGGCAAACTTTTGATCTTTGATTACGTTTGTTCAATCATTTCTGACGTTTTATTGGCTTCCATAAACAAAATACAAACGCATTTAGAAAAAAAAAAGTAACCCCTTCATCTCATGCCACCCTCCCAGAAGCAAACATACTAAAGGGGCAGATAAAAATTATTTCTTTTCTTCCATCATAGATAAAATGTCAAAGTATATGCGCATGCAAATTTGTCCACTCGAGTGCAATTCCTTTAGGAGATCTCACTGATTCTCGTATGTGAAGAGTGAACAAAAAGTGTACAACTACCCTTGGAAAGGAAATACCCAGTAATGAGTACTGGGTGGAGGGAGCTGCCTCATGGAGGGTATGTTACTCATTACCACCATCTTGAAGTCCGCCATAGGCCTATTAATTGAATTTGATTGATTTTCTTAAATGGGGAAAGGGTGTCATGATTTTTACGAGCAATATGTTTCTGAGGTCAGTTTTACCGTAAGCGTATTATTGTGAGCGATAAGGGGATGTGACATTAGTATAGCGTAGTGATACACTCGCCTGAAAACACCCATTTCCTTTTTAAAATAACGAAGGAAGTGTAATGCAATGCATACAAATTGTTACTGAGTCAAGTGCCCTATCGATATGGATTTGCATGCATTTGGGTTTCATTTTCTTCGTTAAATCAAAAGGAAATGAGCGTTTTCAGGCAATTGCATCACTTCCTTCGAATACGAACACAAAATATGTCTGTTAACCGTATGCTTTCTGAAAATCTACAAAGCACACATACCCCACTATTCACTGTCCTACTTTTCATAAGCGCCTGCAATTATTCAGCATATTTAATTTTAGGTGTACGAAATATGTTATTCAGCTTTAAAAAAAAACTTTCAGTTTATTTCTTAGACATGACTGGCATCGATGAAGAGCATGTTGTTATAGACAGACACACGAAACTAAAGCACACAGTAAAAAACAATTTCTTAAAATTGAGAAAAAAGTGCTCCGAGAAACAATTTTCTTAGAAATGAGATATCAATATTCTCGTTTAATGAAAAATGAGAACATGCTGGTTTGGTAATAAGATCAGTAATCTTAATCCCTAACAAGTGTGCTCTTATTTAAAATATAATAGACAATGCTGATTTCTGTTTTCTGTGAAAATTGTATCTCGGTGCACAGATAAGAACTTTTTTTCTCAATTTTAAGTAATTGTTTTTGCAGTGCACTACCCTAAAGAGGCAGCTAGCACTAAAACTATTTTCCTCTTTTCAACCTGATGCTATTTTGGATCTCAGTTTTAATTTATTTATGGCCTTTAGATCATTTTGACTCAGACCCAGTGGCGTAGATAGGAGTTTCTCAAGGGAGGGATATTTACAAAATAGCATCCTTGGTAGTTATGCACCCAACACAACAACAATGAGAAAATATCTTTCGTTGCTTATTTCTGTACTTTAGACCAGCACAATCATGCGGGAAAACATACATGAATAGATTATATCCTTGTAGTTTGCTTAGTTCAGTTATAGTTCTTATATAAATTTAGCCATATTTCAAATTTCAAGTTGGATTTTGTCAAAAACGAAGAGTTTATGGACCAGTACTTACTTTTGCGCTCACTTTGATGACAGATCTCTTCTACAATTGCTACTTCGTTCAGTCACATACGAAAGTTTCAATTTTTCAGCTCGCTTCAAAGTGTAAAATATCATCTCTGGCATAGATGTGGGTGCAGGTTGTACAAAATCTGAAGCACTTTTTAAGAGTTTGGAAACCTGATATGCTTTCATTGTACACTGTAAAAAGTGGAAACACGAGATGGATGAAAGTTACTCCGCTTTATGGAAAAATATAATCCGAAAATTAGCGTTTTGTTGTATTTACTCTTAAATGTGGATATAGTGTAAACCCTTCAGTGGAAAGATTGGTAACCTTAAAGTTTAACACAAAGTTTAACATTTTCTTTGTAATAGCTTAACGTTAACTGAAAATGGGTTGAAACTGGCCAAAGATTTTTGTCGGTGAACGTTCAACTTATTTTATGCTTAAAATTCGGTCATTTTCTGATCGAAGTGTAAGCTAAACTGGCAATTTTGAGGTTACGTACTTTTGTGGATGAAGCTTAAGCCTTGGTTGGATATCCTATAATCCAATAACAGGAGTAACGTTACTTGCTAGTCACTGAACGTCCCACCATTTTTAGTGTTTATATTGCTTTTACACTGTGAACAGTAAACAGTTCACTGGTGGACCAAGGATTGCATTTGCGGAAAGAGAAATTAAGTTCGGTATAAATCTTTACACTGTAGCAAACGTATCTCTCATTTTTTACGAGATATTTCTCGTAGTAAAATCAACATGTTAGTGATTAGCCTTCGCAGTAAAATCCTAGCTATAAACATCACTCGGAAAGCCATAAGCACCAGCTGTCTTCGTAGCTAAGTGACGAAAACATCTGACGAGTGTGCTAGTGGCTCTTGGATCGAAACCCAACCACCTCAGGTCTTTTTTTAAATTTTAATTTTAAAGGAATATTATCTTTAATACTACGAATGTATCTTTAATACTACGAATGTACAAATTGTTTAAGAATAGTTAAGTCTTTAAAAAGTTCTAGGGAAGTGCCATCACCATCATATTCTTATCAAAATAAAAACTTATAATTAACACCAAAATTTATCAGATTTGATAAAGTGTTTTCGTTAAATCACGACCTTCATTTTTCACAACTCCCCATCCAACACCATGTTAGGGAAAGATCTGCCAAATTGTTACCGAGTCACGTAAACAAGCTTATTTTTTTTTAAAAAAAATCTTACATTCTCATCAGTGACGAAGTTACCAATAATGGGGAGCTGTCCCATATTGGTTATATTTAGAGTTTATCCGCTGAAGTAGAAAAACATCTCTGTATATTCAGGTAATGAAATTCCTTAACTGAAACTTGACTGCAGATTTCAATAATTTAATTTTAATGGTTAGACTCTTCTCTGCTTGTAACTGAACACGGTGGTCGTGTGGTCTGATTCATTAGACCAGAGTCTTTAAGGTCGTGGGTTCGAGTCAATTTTAACAAGTATTACACTCAGGAAATCGTGACAGGCCGAAGTCAAAAGCTACTAACATTCTCCATACAAAATAAAATTTACCAAAAGTTCATTTTGTCCCCTTATAACCTAGGAGGTTATATTGGATCTTACATTGCTCTATGTCTTAGAATAGCAACCAAACTTTTCCTTTGTGTAATATCTATTTTTTATTCATATCTAATGTAAACATGTTTCTTTCATATCTAATGTCTGTTAAAGTTATTTCTTCTCTACGTATAAAATAACTGCTTCAACCATAGGTGCGAAACGTTCTATATTTAAAATTCTCTCCGATCTATCCTCGTTGACACTATCAGTAACAGGAATTACTATATTTTTCATTAGTCTCTTGAAATCGTCTTTTTTCTTTACCCGCGCTATTGATATGCTTGTCACATAAATCTGCTTTTTCAAGTTTTTAAATTTTTATTTTACCTGTTGTCCTAAAGGTACTAAATTCACTTAATTGTGATACTACAACGCAGAATGTACAATACGATCCTTTCTATTTAGAATAAACAAACAATTATATCGGGACGGACGTAAATCATAGTTCTATTACCGCCCTTACAATTTATTTTAATTTCACTAATTATTATATATTCCAAACACAACTTAATTTTATTTCTTTCGGAAATACTTCCTTAATAAGTTCATATAGGTAGAGTCAAGGGGGGATATATCCCC
>JAGDQP010072029.1:0-10562 GCA_022664845.1 Lepisma saccharinum | reverse complement strand
TTTACTATATGTTTGTTCTAAGTAAAAACAATCCATTCCTTTATGTCTACCCTGTGTGAAGTAATTCCGTACCTCATTCTGATCTTCTAATATATAATCATCAAATATAATAACAGACCGTTGCTCGCAATCTTCTAACTTGATAACGGAAGGTTTAAACGTAGCCAACTGATAGTGGAATCTTTCTTGTATTTTATCATAAATATGCTGCAGTTGTTGATACTTAGGTTGTTCTAAACTTTTAGAGAATATGTATAAGTGTCTACCATTCCAATAAAGCCAATTCGGAGCTAGAATAAAATTATCAATAATTAGTGTAGTTTTCCCGCAACCTGATGTGCCTATTATTAAGCAACGAACGTTATTCGGAAGTAATTTACTATTCAACTTACCATAATCATTAGCTAGCAAAAGTTTATTTGTTTCATCGGTAATAGTTTTAAGTTCATTTTGTAGAATCGAAATAACTTCTTGCATTTTTTGAAGATCATTTTGAGAAGGATTATTTTGAAGAGCATTTTCTAATTCACAGCTGCTTGAAGATTATTAAACTTATTTTGTAACTCCGCAAGCTTTTTATTCAAATTATCTACTAGATCTTGTGCTGCAGTATTTGTAATGAATTGATTCTTTATTAATTGTACTTCATTTTGAATTGTCGTTTTAATATTTTGAACTTCGGTAAAATCATTTTTATTTACTAGCTGTGAATACATAAGAATAACACTTTTCAACTCATTATCAAGTTTTTGAAGTAGATCTAGTAAATGCTGTTGAGCCCCTGTGATTTCAGTTTCAATATTTGAAGATAAAGTATTTCGTAGTGCATTAATTTCACCCTTTATTATTTTAATACTTTGATCTAATAATGTTAGCTGGTTTTCATTGATGTTGGAAGGTGAATCTGATAATGTTTCATGCTCATGCGACTTATATCGCGGATATCCGAATAAATCAGTAGGCATAATAAATAAAAATAAATTATATTATATTAGAATGTATAGAAAAAAATCAAAAAAATGTTTTGAAAAACACACAGAATGTGCTTTATTAACATTTGAACAAGCTTGATAATAACTATGTACAAACCTTACCAACTATTTAACTGTTACACAAATGAAAATTAATACAACTCATTTAGAGGTTGAAGATCGAACACACACTTCACAAACAATTTCAGCATTATTATTTACACTTCTTCGATGACCCCAAGGCAATGTGTGTATCTTACAATCAAGAATTTTACGTTTATTATCATGGGGGTCAAGGCTAATTTTTGTAGCTTTACAGTCGAAAGTGTATGCTTACGTGATTGAATTTGATGTTGCTCTTTCGTTAATTGTTCATCAGAAAACAGGCACTTCTTAAAATCATCAATCGTAATCTCATTTTTCACAATATTTTTCTTCACACCCTTAGCCCTTTTTGTTTCTTTCTTTTCTACTGTATTCATAGCATACACTTTCGATCGTAATCCAACAACTTCTTCAAGAGGTATTCATTTCATCTCATCCTTCATTTTACCTGGTATTTTCTCGTTAATTAATGGGATGATAAGAAGTTTGTAAAAATCTTTCTCGAAATCGGTTGTTGCCTCTGTGCGTAGCTTGGTATTTAGATCTATGTAAGGCTTAAGCCACTTTGATTGAGAAAACCATAGAATTCTGTGCACTTTTACAAGTTTTAAACCGTGAGCAAGATAAAATGTTAGCAATCGAAAATGTACAACATAGTTTCTTTTCGGATTTAGCGTTAGTAGTAATTTTCGTTGTTTCCCGTTAGGAGGGATTTCATTATCAGGTGCTAAAGAGTAATCTGCATGATCATCATGTAAGTTCTGATGATAATCTAAGTCTACCTCGTTTTCATACAAATTTTTCATACAGATTTCTTCATCACACACAACACAATTAACAGTTGCTAATTTTCGCTTTTTTGTAGAAGGCTCTGTTTCTTCTTCAGTTCTAAGGTAGGGATGTTTACGTTTGATATGGGTATTATAGTTCTTTTTTAACAATACACCACTGCATTCTGAACATTGAATTTTCTCCATTTCTTTTTTGGAGGGAAAATAAACTATTTTTAAGAAAAACTTTTTTCTTTTTACACTAGTTTTTTTATTTAAATGTCTAATAGTCAAAATATAGTTCATGTACACAAGAAAAACACTTATTCTCCATTGATCAACAATAGAAAATGCCACAAACTATTAGACTTTCGGTTCAAACAATTTCCCCAATTTTTTTACTAAAGTTGAAGCACTAGAAACATATTGCAAGTAATAATTTAGTTTTAGTAATAAAATTCTCTTCGCGTACCAAGCGATAAATAATGTAGTACACGTAACTTGGCAAAGAAGAATAATCACTGCTATAAGAATCTGCTGTTATAGAATCGACAAAGCTAGGTTTGCTTATAGTCCACAAAAGGCTTTCAGTACCATGAGCGGATATGAACACTATTTGCTACGAGCGTCATGGATATGAAGTAGCCAGGAAAGGAGAACAATACATTTTCTCTTCGTAAATAGCTCACACCCACAAAAGAATGAGAAAATATAACTACGTTTTATACTTTTAAATCTTTCAGTTTTTATCCCCATTTGAAAAGAATCCACAAGAGAGAATCATTATTCGTTTTCATAAAATTTCTTCTTTTATTCCCCTGCTATACATTTCTGACAGTCAAGAAGAATTATTCCTGTTTGTATCATGCATAATAGCAGGAAATAAATTGTAAAGAATTTTTTATTTCCTGTCAGAATTTATTCAAACTTTTTGATTATTTATTTTCATAATATGATTGTGGTCTACAAGTATAGAATAAATAAAGGTTGGGATATGTAACTGGAAGGCTTTAACACGCAGACACACATCTAACACATAATATGATTTTCACATGAAATTCACATTGATAGAAACTTCCGGTGTTGCACACGCAACGAAGTATCACGGAAAGACAAAGCAAACTTATACAGAATATGAATTTACAACAATTTCAGAAGGAAAAAATCTAATAACATAATTTTATGTTATTTTTAAAACTTTACCGTTTTTTACGACAACAAACAAGTTCATCGTGGCAGTAACAAATTCACGACCATGTTTCATGTTAAATATACCATTACGGTATTTACCTAATAGAAAGCGACGGCTTAATGATAATGAGGGTAGTTAATAATAACAGCGGTACTCTACATGATAAAGCAGGTAGTTAATAATTACAGCGGTAGATGGCACTAAATAATTAAATAGTTTCAAAATATAACCGCTAGAGATAAGTAGTGACGGTAATCTACATGATGATGCAGGTAGTTAATAATTGCAGCGGTAGATGGCTGTAAATACTTAAATAGTTTCAAAAGATAACCACTAGAGGGGAGTAAATAATTAAATAGTTTCAAAATATAACCGCTAGAGGGGAGTAGTGACAGTAATCGATTACATACCGCTAGAGGGAGGGGTAGTGGCGATAATAACATGTTAAATGTTAATTTAACATGATTAGCTTTTTTTGCAACCGTGAGGCGGAAGTGACACGTTAAATGGAGATTTACCAATAGCAGTTTTATGTAGAAAAGTGGAGTTTTGTTTACTGTCTTAGGCTTGCATTTGTTATATTTCTTGGAAAAAATTTAAATTAGCCTAAAATTTTTGGTATGTGCTTAAGGTTTTTATTGTTAACATGTGGCGAAATTTGAGTTATTTAACAATTTGATAGACCATACATTCTTCCTAAAAGACCTTTAATTCTGTTTTCTTTAATCATTTTAATCTTGCCGCTGTTGTCTGGACTGCGTTTTTTCCTTTTCTACCATCACTTTGAAGACATTATAAGATATTGCCTAGTAAGGTTTTATTCACACTAGTGAATCTGAGATCTCAGAGAAACTAGTACAGTAACTTAACCAAAATCTGAGAAGTAGTGGTATAAGTCATTCTTATACGTTTTTACTGAATCGAATTGATACGTTCGAAAGTCTAAGAGTGAATTATCTTGCATACTTTATATCCGTACTAAACTGAAAGCTTAAAATAATTTATTCTAATAATCTCTTACAACACAGACTGGACAAATGTCATATTGTATCTACAGAAAATCTTATCGTAAAATTTTGAGTGTTAAACATATTGGATAAACATTGCCTTTTTATTGAAGGCTCATACACAGAGTCACAGGGAGGATTTCTCCCTCATCCTCACGTTAATTCACACAGTGGAAATACTATATTGTAGGATTTCTTGTAATTGCTATGTTTCAATATTCTAATCGAGTAGCCTACATAGCAGAAGGATAGAAAAAGGTAGTATATGTATAAATTACTCATTTAAACAAGTTTTGTGAAAACATAAAATAAAAATGTGTGCACAAAACTGTTTTAATTGTCAGCGTCCAAATCGTCTCCTTATCTCTGCCCAAAACGTAATTTCTATTATCACAATCAAAATACGAATCTGTTTCACCGGCATCAGGGAAAGTTACTTTCAGGAAAATTTATATTTCCCTCCTCATACCCATCATAAACTAAAATAAAATCTTCGGTTTCACTTCCCGAGATACATATACCATCATCTACTTCCTCCTGCTTTTCGTTTTCCTTAGAATATCATTTCGTATTTTTCTTCAGTTATAAAACTTGAATTCATTGTTCGAGCAGACTGATGATATTGAAACGTGAGCAACAAGGCAGTGTCAAATATGACACTCACTCAACAAGCATTATTATTACTAGTAACATATTGAACAGACAGCGACACGATTGATTTCACATGAGGTTGAATATCGGTTAGGAGGGTAATCAGCAGATGGAGTGTGTCCGTCCCAGAATGATGTACATGCGCGAGAAGGAAAACGGTATGTGTAATATATGACACACCACACCCTTGTCGTATGAAGGTTAAAGGAAGCAAAGGCAAGACGTACGAATTTTTGTTAGCGATAATTATTGCTGTCAAGTGGAAACTATTCTTGCGGGTTAGGATGAAAGTGAGAGTGATGTACATCGCGTACTACAATGAAAATAAGAAAACTAACATGACTTTAACTAACCCTTCTTCGCTCGCAGCCGGTCTCTCGAAATACTGTAAACGATTTTTTGTGATAAAATGTATGTTATCCATAAAACGAAGTGTAACATTTAGTATTCCTCCGCATGGCGCCAGGTTTCCACCTCTTGATCAACTACAGTCCGTGGTTAACGACAAAATAATAACATATGTATTTTGTTTAAAAATGGATTGCTGGTTATCGCTAGGTGTTTATAGAAGTGCCTATAACCGAAAAACTAATAATAATCGAAGTATTTTAAATAAAGCAATAGAAAGTCGATATTCGAATGTTCGTCAACTACGGAACCGCAGTAGTTTTTCTCACGAAATTTAAACATAAAAATGTATCCATTATGCGAAGTCGCTTGAGAAGTTATCTTTCGCTTAAAACTCGGAATGGTAAGGAAGTTAACACAAACAAATTAAAACTAGTGTTTGGTATCTACAAGAGCCACAGAACAATGAATGTTCGACGTATGTGTGAAGGGGACGAATGGGTGATTCGGACAGAGCGTCCTTCCCTTACGGAGCGTATTCATTATGACATTATGAAAAAATGCAAATAAACATGTGTCCAGAAATGCGTCGTTTTCAAGTTACTGCACACTAAAGAGAAAGGAACTAGGTCTTAACAATTTTCTAAATCCAAATATCTCTGAAACAATGCGACCTATCGGAAAGGTTTGCATTTCCAAATGCTCAGATTCTTATGATGTCTAACTTACGTTAAAGAGATTTGACTTTATTGGCCATGTGTACGAGGTAGGTTCAAAATGTCGATCATGGGAATAATGGAAATCAAGAAAATGAGGTACAGAAATGTTGGACCCTAAGTAAAGATCACTTAGAAAATGAATTCGATGTGTTGCCTGTTTCACTAATATTGTAGTACACAAGTAGATGTAATAACACGAAAAATCCACTCTCTAACTTTATTAATTAAAAAAGTAAATAGATTTGACATTTTTTCATGACGGCATGATGGTTAACGGTTATTATTAACCATTACAATTATACCTATAAATATTACCTAGAAATCATGTGGCAAATAGCTATAAATTACCATAAATATTTTAGTAAAATAATATATTCTAAAACTTCCTCTACTTTACGCAAAAACACAGAGGTACCAACCAGTGAAACACCATCTGTCTAACGGAAAATCAGTTAGTGAGCCACGAGCATATAATAACGGTATTTCTTTAATTAATATTTAGGATAGAAATGTATATATTATTTATTATTTGGAAATATTATTGGAGGACAGTTAAATAAATGCCATAACATATTCTTGAGTACCATTATTCACATTATCATGACCTCTTGTCAGTTTATTAAGGTTCTCGCACATTTTCTTACAGTCGACATTTTGAATCTACCTCGTCCATATGGCCGAAAAAATCAAATCTCTTGCACGCAAGTTAGAGGGCATAAGAATGTGAACATTTGGACATGCCAACCTTTTCCATAGATCGCATCTTTTCAGAGATATTTGGATTATAAAAAATGGTTAAGATCTAGTTCTTTTTCTTTTGAGCGCAATAACTTGAAAACGACGTATTTCAGGACACATGCTTGTTTGCATTTTTTCTTCAAATGTCATAAGGAATACGTTCCGTAAGGGAAGGACGCTCTATCCGAATCACCCTGTCATTCCATTTCGTTCGTGCTATCAGGCACGAAATTATTTCCTTTATCAGTTTCGTCCTGGACTATTTTTTTAGTTCTCCATGTTATATTCATGGTGTTTCTGAAACTGGCTAATTTAGGTGCGTCCCACTGAAGTCCTGGATTTAATTGTGGCCTTTTGAAGTTGCATCCATTAATACATTCTTCTCTGTTTTATTTTCACCGCACTCGTTGTTCATCCAAATTTCAGTGCTAGCTTTGACTTTCCCATCAAATTCAACGTTACGTAATTGAAAATAATTGTATTCATAGTTCTGTTCTCCTTTTGTTCTCGTTGTATATCCTTCTTTCTTTTCTATCATTGACCATGAAACGCGCAGTATCTTGCATGCACTGAAATTTCTCACTTGAAAGTCTTACTCAATATTTTAGAAAAGTTAAAGCGCATCATTTGCTAGGATAGGCGCAAAGAAGACGAAATACATCAAAATAGAGAAATTGAAGAATGGAAATGATAAACATTCCTAGTGCCATTGTTGAAAAAACAACATGCATGTTCGATGTGCCCACATGCATGTCCCCATTCTTGTTTCGGATGCCAAAACAATGAGGAGACGTGAACACAATCACCAGCAGAGAACGCTGGTATGTTGTTTGAAGGCAAGTCTATTCAGATTTCTGCTTCTTCTGTAATTTTTTAAATTTGACACTTAGAACGTTTGGTATTTCCACACTTTAATCCTTGTATAAATTAAAATTATCAACTCTTCAATATTTTAGTACAATTTTATATTTGGACACTCTTACAGCTCATGATAGCATCACTCACGTGACTTAACAAGGCTTCAACTTGCATTGCAGATATGGTAATTTTAGTGAATCCAGTGGTGGTAATGGTGGCGAAAGTAATTACGCGTGCGATGCTACGGAGACCTCCACTTTAAAAGATGGTTATGGCGAAAGTGCATGTTTAGCCCGAGAATTATGTAGTAGTGAGGTTCCCCTAATACAAAGACTGAGGACGATGATGGCAGTGGCCACTCAGTTTCATATTCTTGTTTTTTCCATAAAGCTGTAAAACCATTAATTACAGGTGACATATATGTGGCAGACGATCGGGACAATACTCAGTTAGACATAGGTGAGGAAAATAAAGATATTATGGGAGAAGAAACTGCTACTAGTGGTGATATCTTGCGTCGTACCATTGAAGATGTTCCAAAGCACATTTAAGGCATTCATAGTGCAGGTGTCAACGGAAATTTGCGTAATCGAAAGCCAGTTAATTGTGGTGATAGTATTGCAGGCATTACAGGGAAGAAATGTTAATGGCAGCAGTCTAATGACTGTAATGGTGGTGGTCCAGGCACGAGCCGGAAAGAATTGCGTGATTGTGTTTTAGATGCGTTCAATGATAGAGATCAGACGAAGTTAGCAAAACTCAAGAAATTTACGCCAGAATTGGTAGACAACATTTTGAGGCTAGGAGCTTCCCAACCGACAGAAAGAGAATTAATTGGAAACGTATACCCCATGGATTCCAGAGGACGAACACTTCACTCCGCGTGGTATTGAAGGAGACTTAATGATGGAAATCATGTCAAAAGGGAGTGGCTATCATATTCACTTAGTGAAAACAAAATTTACTTCATAGATCGCATGCTATTTGGAAACATCCAGAGAAATCCTGGGTTTCGACTGGTTTTGACTCATGGAATACAGGAACTATGATCAGTATTAGTCACGAGACTTCGAACACACCTATCGAAGAAACTCTTGCATGAAAAAATCGTGATGCTTCCTTGCCAATTCTTTGATTAATTGGTGTGCCAATTAAAACTTGATGTAATGGGTGGGAGTGTCGAATTTGAGACGGATAAATTGAAATAAAATAGTTTTTATCTCTTTAAATTACATTAATTTCTAAGGACCTTTGCAATAGTAACCTTCTACAATTGAAAATATGCTAATAGTTTTCACTAATGGCCAACAATAAAACTTGGCTGTCTACAGTTTAATGTAGACTGGGGAATGTTTGCTAAATTATTTGAATAATATAGTCATGATTGATGTTCTACAGATGTTTTACATCTAATAGTTCTCTATTAGATGTAAAAGACTATTTTGTAGTCCTGAAATTGAAAATTTCACCAGCAGTCCCTGGAAAGCCAAGAATTTTTTAGTTAGAATGGACTGATATACTTCTTGTACACTTACTATTCACATTTTGCCAATTCATTCCATTCATTTTGCCATTCATTCATGCTTGCTTCTTTCAAAAGAATGAAATTTTTCAGGCGAAGAGTTTGATTATTAAAAATTTAATCAGTTCCACTAGTACGAGGCTCTGTTATATGCAAGAATTATCAAATTATAGAAGTCCTCCCAAAACTGAAAGTAGGCGCTGAATTCCTGCTTATCTTATTGAAGCTTTTACTAAAATATAAACAAGGATTTTATGTTACTTTGAAATAAGACCTCTATCTAGATATTAACTCTACAATTTTCTATTTTCAGCTAATTATAATTGTTCGAGTCATTAGAGGTTGCCAGCTAGAACGACCAGTTGTGAAATTAGGTGAGTTTTTTAATTAAATATCTTTGGATTTTAAATTTACATATATTTTACATTCACAACTATACAATCGCTATTTATTATTTTCATGACTAGAAATCAAACTTGACAGTTGTACTCACAACTAATGTTTTTCTCTATTTCGTAAATAATATCCGATTTGTAAATATTGTGCCGGATTTGTAAACTAAACACTGTGCGCTTCAGTTAAAAAAAGGTGAACTCAAAATGTTGAATCACAATTTGCTACAGAAATATTATTTATTTATGGCCTTCCGGGGTAGGCTCAGGCCGAGATCAGGGTAGGTAAATAAAAATATATTTATAGCCTTTAGGCATATCGTTGGGATTTTTAAAATGACTATATTATTTTGCATTGTTTACTAATGCTGGAATGAAGAAAGTGGAAGTACACTTAATATTTGTCCAGAAGAAAGCTTACATGATATAACCTAAGATTGAACCAAAGCATGAGAGAATCACTATTTGAAGTGAGGGATATATTTAATTTTAAATTTCTGCTTGAATATACACTTTTAATTGTATTGTGTGCTTCTTTGTACACTTGTTATATACATATGACGCTGAAATAATATGACTATAAATGACTCGACTCAGGTTCAAATCCCAGCTAGGACCCTGAAGTTTTTGCAGTGTATTCATACCTCCTATGAAATTGAGTACAAGAGTGTCTTTGATATTTTGGACACCTTGGGAAGAACACATAGGACTATCCACTCCACCTCAGTTTGTACAATAGGTCAAGAAAATGTGGAACGCTACTTCCACATTCACCATGCCGGTCACGGCGCATGCTCAAAGGATAACTTTCCGTTTTTTACGATCTTTTGTGAAGCTAAGAACTTTAAAGAGACTGTGGGCACTGTTGTTAGGCATATAATTATTTTATACTGAAATATTTAATTTATTACGTCTTTAGTCTAACTATAGCTGAAACAACAATATAAAGATGTGCTCCTTACATATTTGAAAGTCTTTGTATGTGCTTGCATTATTTTATAGCAGTCAAGTTTGTATATATATGTATTGTTATAGCAGTCATACTTTTTGTTGTATTTCCACCTACGGTGGTCGGGGATGGGGGAACATGTTGTTTTCCGATGGAAAGTTGATTTTGCATAGATTATTTTGTATATAAATCTAAAAAATTAAAATATCCATGTTCTAGACGCGTGATCAGCTTTGATTTGCTGTTTGAACGCTGATTTGCTAGCAGAATAATATGAAATGAGAATAAAAACAATAGAGATATTGAACAACTATCTTAAATAAGAACAGTGATAATAATA
>JAGDQP010072028.1:0-10562 GCA_022664845.1 Lepisma saccharinum | reverse complement strand
TTTTGTACATGATATAATAGTGCAATGTAAACATTAAAGATGAAGACGGTTAACTAGCAACTAAGATAGATAAAATATAAACATTCCAAAAATCAAAATAAAATTAATAATAATATATTTGATCATTATCATAAAATTCAAATTACAAACAAGTATTCTGAGTGAAGATTTAGCAAGTCATGTACCTGTATGTGGCTCCTAAACTATATCACTGTTAATATCGAATTGTGTAAGAAAAGTTAATTGTTGAAACTTTCATCTGTGGGTTCTATAATTAGTTCCGTCGGAAAATAAATTCTAGGTGTGTAAATTGAACATATATCATATATAAAGCAAATTTAAGAGTTAGTGTTTATATTGTGTTTTTTACGCGATTGCGAGCCTGGTTTATAGTTTAGGGTGTATCTCAGGAAGACATGAAAGGGGCTACTTTTTCCTCACATTGGACTGATTGTACGGAGGATTTCCTGAAATTGGTTAGATTTGGCGAGAGCACAACAAAGCAACATAGAAGACGAATTGATGTTGTACCTGGAAGAGTGTTGATGAATATTCAGAAATTGCTAATGATCAAGAAGAGAACAACATGTTGGAAGTGAATTTTCTAATTTGGGTGAGGCTCTACACCAAAGGTTTGTTCGGGTGGTCTGCTCGGTGTTCCACTCTCTGCACTGGATGTGTAAGTTAGTACAGAACTGTGTTAATTATTTTACGTCATAGTGTCTATTCGTGCAATCCCGAGCAGTTCTCGCTTGAACGAGCTGTTGCATATTTCACTCTGCTAGCATCTGTAATCCCTTCTCTCACACATACACAGAGAACGCAGCATGACTCTTTAACTGTCTGCACCCACCAGCCATCGCTCCCGAGCCGAGGCAGAAAGTGTTTGTCTTGGGTTACACTACTTGCACACGTGTCTGCCATCCGAACAGTTGAAGTTTAACCTGCGCCATCCACTCGAACACGAAAGTGCGCACTGGTTCAAGCATGCAACACGCTCGAACAAGCTGCAAGATGACACCAACAATGGAATTATTGAAGAAGTCACAAATGCATACACAGTTGTTTCAGTAGAAGATTCCAGCAATTGTTTTCAAACTGAAGAATTTGTATTTGTCAGTTTTGAATCAGACAAAGGACGTCGCTTGCTTTTTCTAGCCATAATATTATAATCGAGGGAGATATTGTGACCGCCAGTCTTGTGAAAGGAAGTGCATCGGTGAAAGGAGTTTACATATATCCAACAATAGAGAACGTATCATCCTTCCATGTCCAAGATATTGTGAGAACGCTGAAGCCACCTACAGTTTTAAGGCGTGCCGTTTTGTTTGATTTGTTCACGTTTACTTAAAATTGGTTTTCTAATGTGTAAGTTCAATAACTTTAATGTACCGAATGCCATACTGTATGTTTTGTACTTTTAAACCATCTTTGTAATATTGGAAAAATAATTGAAAGCCCAATTTCTGTCTCACCTAATACCAATAGCCACATCGTTTGAGACTAACCAGCGAATAACGTTTATGTCTCAAGTCACCCCCAACTAACGGGGTGACTTGAGACAATGCATTTCAATTTATAACCAATGTGATTTTGACGAATAAATTTTGTTAATATCATATATCCGATCATAAATGAGTATTTGCACAAATCCATATCAAATACCCTTCGAAAACTAAATATAAAGTGTCTAAACCTGAGCAAACATTCAAAATCTGTCTCAAGTCACCCCGTTTGACGGTAATTTATGAATATGATATTGCTGAAATTTTTATTAAAAATTGATTTACAACTTATAATATTATTAACTTATAATTTTCATACGTTAAAGTAATTATTTAAATTGTCGTTTAAGATTTTAACTTGGATGTACAAATTAAAATTGTACTAATACATGCTATATACTAGAAAGGCATCGCAAGCAAGTTGGAAGTTTCATTCGTCGTAAAATCATGGCGCTACTCTTCGGAGTAGTTTCAGTCCATGACCTCCTTGGCTATTTAAAATAAAATAAAGTACCCTTCCATCAAAGATTATTTGAGTGGTTTTGCTCACTTGCTGGGCGCTTCCCACATAACTCTGCTGCACGCTCGACACTGTCGAGGGGGACTTTGGTATGGTCTGCAGGATCCGCTCGCATCATCTCGTACCTATCTATACCGTCAATCTTCAAGATCCCACATGACTGAGCTAGCTACATCTACAAACGAAGGGCTGTGGAGCGAACAAAACACGACCTCTTCAATTTTCAGGTATGGAAAGGTAAAATTCTCGTAACAGTAAATAGTCATGTAAAACTTTTGATGCTATGAATAACCATAAATGTGTTACGTGGTTCAAAATTACAATGAAGATAATATTTTTCAATTTGTTGTATTTGTAACATTTACAATAAATGTTTACCTAACAGAATCTTTAAGGCAAATTTTCCTCAGTTTCATGACGATATGGATACAATTTCCGTGATCTACATAAGCATGAAGAAGAATTTTTATGATATACATTTCGAATTATCTGAATTTGAATTCTGTTTAAGGCATTTAGGCAAATTCGGTTCAGGCCGAATGGATGATGGAAGAATTGGTGGAATAAAAAAAGTGGGACGAAACGGGAGAAAACCCATGCATAAAGTTTTTTGTTTACCACAAAGCCCAATTTGCACAAGCCGGGATCAAACCGATGACCCCAGTCACCAGAGGTAAGCGTTCTTCCACTGAGCCACCGCGGCCCATTTCACATAATTTAAACAAAATTATAAAATTGTTGCTTTCCGCATTTCCCGCCCCCCCCCCCATAGATCATACCTGACTTTCCGGTTATTCATAAATTTTCTCGGACATTTGATAAAAATCGAATTCCCTGACTTTCCATGGTTGTGGCAACCCTGTCTTGACATTGGTGAAACTGATATTGAACAGAGCACAAGCGTATTTTGTATAAATGTACCGGAAGTTGAAAATACATTCTACAGGAGATGAACGTACGCACAAACTTAAGTTTGTAGGTGGAAGCAATCAATCATATTTAGGCAACAACGGGAACGAATCCCTACAAGTCAGAATTCCTTCGCAACAGAAGTGTCAGTGTCGGCAGTTTCTTTAATTTTTAGAACACATAAATAGTTAGTCACATGTTCAACAGTACACAGCGGTTAGATCAACATGAAAACAGTCTAACCTCAAAACATGTAAAACTTTCCTGTGTATTTTATGTACAGTGAATCTTGTCAACTACTTGCTCATCTCTTAAATGTTACTTTACCACTAGCTGTTTCGAACTCACTTTAACCTTTACATTCCGAACCGTTCAGAAGTCTAGGCCTTTAGTTCAGATCTACAGCGCAACTTTTCAGAACCGTGAGTACGAGAAGGTTAAACACTTATGTACCGTTCTTAGGACATCATGTACATTAATGAAAAGCAATGACAAAGCATTATCGGTTTACATTGTCCAGAGAAATTAGGGTCACAAGCTGGCCTCGAGGCAGAATACCAATCATCATAATTACGTTTATATACTTTTAGAGAGAGCAGTGTGCAGAAAATTTGATACTGCGCGACATAAAACAAGAGTAAATTTTGAAAACAAGAGTGAAATGTCTCAAATGATGTTAGCAACATATTTTATTCAATTTAAATTTCTAGCCAGTACTAGCTGTGAGGTTCGAGTATGTGATAAAACTTAATTTGGCAAGAACAATGAAATGGGAAGAGCGTATATATCTACCATCCCGATATGTCTGATGCGACTGAAATAAAATTAAAAAAATTGGAACATGGCAGGCTTCAAAGGTTTGAACATAAACCCATTTCTAATTCGTAGGCAGACATAAGCCACTACACCGACTGTTAGGAGTAAGTGACAGACACGCAGAAAGTAAAAATATATTATGGAGAAGTGTTGATGAAACGACCACTGGTAACGAGCGGCAGTAGGCCAATTGTTACAGCGTTGGTTTCGCTATCACACGGTTCTGGGTTCGAGACCAGTCGTGGGCCGTCCTGATGGGGGTTTTTTGTAAGTCATATCAAGCTAATGCGGGCATGGTATCTTCAATACTAGGCCCTAGACTCCTTCCAATATCCTCTTTCCTGCCCTACCTCGCCCCTGTCAGAGAAGGCCATAAGAAATTCAATTCAACAAGATTAGTTTTTTTTTTCTTTCTTAAGTAAAGATGAGAACTGAGAAATATGGTTTATAATTTGTCTACCTTCTGTGCAACGTTAAACTCAATCTGCGCGGTAACCGTGAAAGAAATTCGCGAAAGTCTGGAAGTAACATCAGAACAAGTGTCCATTTACTTCATAGTTACACATTCATATGAATTCAGTACTCAGATGTTTCAGAAATTGAGTATTACACTACGTCTTCAAAAACTGTGCACCTTCCTTTCCATGAAGGAAATTAAAAATAACTCTTACATGCTGCACCGTACGAAACAGTGTTTAACAATGGAAAGATATAATCTACACACCTTGTTCCTATCATCATTGTCAACTCGAAGTCTCCACGACGGCCTCCGTTCAAAGGTTTCTTCATCTTTATTATCCTTTGAATTGGATACGCTAGGAGTGGTCATGGTACTCACAGTAGTTGTAGCCGTAGTGATAGTTGCTGTGACCATAGCAGAAATCACGGGGGTGGAGGACTGCTAACGAATGCAAAGTATGCACATAGTTATTTTTACCTTTGTTGTCATTCAATGCAATGAAAAAAAGCGGAAAGATCAAAACAAAAGCGCGCAGAAGAGACAGCAGGAAGAAACAACTACCAGACGACAGCGAGAAGACTGGAAGAGAGCTACAAACACACCTACAGAAAGGACTGTGACAAGACGAAACACTGAAAAAAATAGATTGTGTAAAAGAAAACAATGAAAGATACAAAAAGATAAAACAGAAAATGTGAAAAATTGCATGTTTTCTTTAAAGTAGCAACTACTGAAGATGATCAAAAATATAAGTTGAAGAAAAACACTATTCCACAAAAACCAAAAGATACTACTGAAAAAAAAGTCACATTACGATTAGTTAGTTCAAGACTGAAGTACTACAACACAGCAATAAAGCAAACGCAATACTCAAGAAAAATAAAATGCAAGCAGACAGAAAATACGGACGAGAGCTAAGCAATGCTCCACAAAGTATTCTACGAAAGTTCAAGCTAAGCATACAATGAGCATTTAAGGACATATTACAGCATTTGAATATAACCGAAGTTCATTGCAATTTATACACTAAATTAAACTTACGAAATCAATGAACATACTGCATTAATTAATAGGTTTCACACTGACAGTACAGTTCCTAATGCAGAAGCTCAAACTATCTTAACATTTCTTTCATACACATATTTATCTGTATATTTTATAGCAATCAGGAAACAATTTCGACGGAAAAAGATCATCCAACAATCTAAATGCTTTCGTTAACAAAAAACAGGACTGAATATTTAACAAATGATGAGTTCTCAAGTAAAATTGCCAATTTTGCAAGGACAGAAATTTCAGAGGTAAGAGCACAAAGAAAAATTATATGAATTTATCTCATCCTGACTAAACAACAAAATGCACAGTCAATTGCAGAGCTCACTACTGAAAAGACTGATGGTCAATCAAAATCGAAAAGAAACAGGCTGTCTTTGGAATGGCATCACTTACCATGTCTGAAGAGCTGGTCCACGTATATGGTACAAATTTTGGCCGCCACGTGCGGAGCTATTGGCAATATCACAGAGTACAGGCGCATAGATCCAAAATAAACTGTTCTTTGGCTATGATATGCATGAAAAGGATCATTTCATGACGACGTAAGACCTCTGAAAGTTGGTTTTTTTTTTTTTTTTTTTTTGAAAGAGTGTACCTGTGTATTTTTTTCAATACTGGACATTCCTATATCAAATGTAGAACAGTGTCTAGTGAAAGGATTTATTGTATCGGACCAATGTTGTGTCGAACAGTAACTAAAACACGGATGTTTAAACCACTGGAAGTTCATCAACAGCAAGGAAATTTCATGTTGCAACTCAATGTACCACCGCAATCGTTAAGAAAGTTAGCAAATACTGAGAGGGTAACCCTATGGTCACATTGCATCCGGTTTCGGCCGAACTTTTACATTGGCAAACAGGGCCGAAAAAACAGTAGAACAAACAACACAATGTAAGTAAGTGTGTATGCTCACATTGTCACAGACTTGCACTGGCGTATTCGGACATGTTCAGAAGTGACCTCACACACTTATTTACATTGTGTTGCTTGTATTACAATTTTCGGACGTGTTCACCAGTCTGAAAGTTTGGCCGTGACCATAGGGTATATGTCGAAGGCACAGTTAAGCACGTCATCAGACAAAACCGTCAGAAGGAAGCTCGACAAGGCGAAAATTCATGCAGATTGCTACATTGTAGAGGAGCGAGTGAATTGCAGAAAACTCTACAAGCACGTGATAGAAGGAAGTTCTTTGACTCTTGACGAAGCTTGAATGTATCTAACAGTCAGCAAGCCATTCAACTATCGGCTTCGAGGTGGTAGCAAAGCCGGAAGTTGACAAGTCATCAGTGAAGAAGAAAAAAGAATCTACGATTGTGGCAGGTTACTGCTATAATGACTAACTCGCCATTAGGAAAAGTGGATGGAAGCAACAAGACTGATGTTCAGTATTATCAAGTGAAGGTTTTAGAACAAATAGAGCAACAAGATCCTTGGCCTGTATGATATGGTCGCATCAAAGGTTTACATGAACAAGAGAAACAAAAGAAGAAAATATCAGAAGACATTACATTTTAATTTCATTAAATGGCCTACAAAACGATAGCTATGCGCTTACTTTGAACCTCAAAAATCAAAATAATAAGCTTCAAAGTAAAAGAAGTCCACAAAATCAAAGCGTCACACACCAGGAATAATATGAAGAGGTCAGCTTTCAACACCATGTTCATGCATGGTTCGCTTCTTATTCAGACCTCTCCTTAAGGATAGAGAACTCCATTGATGCTACTGAACATCTCAAAATAAATACGCGTAGACTTGAAATACAAACGAGCAAGCAGACTTATTTATGGAGAAAAATAAACAAGTTGTCTGAACTACGATATTTCAGGTGGACCTGTCAGAAATGAAATGCAATACATTACAAAGGAGGACAAATAAGATATCACTATTGGAGACAAAAATTAGTACAATAGGCGACAGAAATTTGATCACAATATTTTGTGAATTTGCTTTAAATCTTCCAGTCGATTTTAATGCAACCTTATATACTGTAAAGTTCAGTAGAACTCTCAATATAAAAGTTTCATTGCAATTGGCCGGAAGATTCGATAGACACCCCATGTTAAAATTCTACAAACTCTTGTCCCCCACTGTACAATGTAATGAATTAGCAATTTTATCCTTCACTTGTACCTACGCACGTAACTAATACAGGATGCACAAAGGGCAGAAAACGGAAGCAAACATTACCTGATCTTGTTGCTGCAACTGTTGAGTTGCTTGTTGTAACTGTTGCTGTTGTTTCTTCTTCACCAACTGCTCTGCAGATTTTAGTTCTTCTAAAGTGACGCCTTGCGTTGATCTTCTTGTTTCCCTCACACGTTTTGCGTGCGCCTTTCTCTGAGTTTCAGATTCTTCGTCACGAACGGGAGGAACAAAAGACCTGGTATAAAAGACATACATAGTTAAGAACTATACAGTTGAGTCTATTGGTAATGCATTTGATTCCAAAATAAAGTAAGTTCATGTAAGAAACTGCTATACAAAATGAAAAGCTAAAAATTAACTAGTCTACGTTTCGCACTGGATAAAATGGTGCCATGGGAAAGAAGCATGCAAAATACAGTTAACTAAATTACATCGTAGATTTCTCTCAAGCGTCTACGATAAATTAGTTTTGGAGTAGATTTGCTTAGTAAAGTGCGTAAAATCTTAGTAGAATTAGCTCACTTATTTCTCTCATTCTGCTTATTGTACTTACGACTGTCCTCATTCCTGGTTATACACTGTTTGGTATTAATATTGAGAAGTGCACTAAACTGGACCCTAACCTTAAATACAAAGCATGTACAAAAGGTAGAAGTGCGTAAAAGGAAAAAAAATCTTACGTATGTTGTCATTTAAATGTCAAACGATGTAATAATGACGCTGTGCAATGCAAACTTCACTAGATAGCGAACTGCTATTGACACACTGACAAACTGAACTGCGTGAGTACGACAGTTGTTTGAGTCATTTTGAACCAGACAGCCTCATGAAAACTTAATATGGGGGTAGCTAAGAAGATAAGACAAAAGAAATAAAAATGAACGACCGGCTTAGGCTCATGCAACTCTCGTTCAATCTCCACTGCCTGAAACTCTATCAAGTCAACTTTTCAATTTATCACCATGTAATCCTTCCCCTCTTCCCACACTTAACACCCTACCTCCTCACCCGCTCAAATCCAGGAGCTCCATCACTTTGAGACCAGAAAATTTATTTTATTCAATTTGAACAAATACCCTTTCACAAGGAAACTGTTCGAACAGTTATCACGCAAATTCGATTCGAACTTAAAGTATTTGATACATCATAGTGAGGTGTGTAGATTACCGAAGTCTAATGTACTGTGGACCAAGAAGAAAGGTCCTGGATAATTTGAGTTTCGACAATATAATACAAATTTATTAAGTTTTTGTTTGAATAACTTTAAAATGGTTAAAGTAATAAAAAAGAAACCTTAAAAATAGCTCACCATGTTATCAAATGTATTATGTGTGAATCAGATTTCAGCAACAACCGCTCAGGCAGTTTCCTTGTCAGTACATAATTTCTGTGCTTAAAAATGTCTCCTCACCGGCCATTTTCTATCATAGAATTTACATACATTAGATCACTTTCGATAATTATATGAAGTAGTGGACCTTAATCGTCCTCTCCTGAAGCTCGAGACTCATGATTTAATAAGGTTATTACCAAATGGATGAAGTCGTCTGCTGTATGCACAGACTGATGAGTATAATTTGTTTCTCGAAATCACATGATATACGTCAGCTAATCGAAGTTGCTTTCATTCAGAACTTATGCAACTGTGGAAGAACTAAAAGATAAATAATTCCTTGACATTATCTCGAAGACTGCAACGTCTTTATGTTTTTAACCTCTTTTATTTTCAACTGTATTTGCAACTCGAGCCTGAAAAATGAAGTGTACCAGTATTAACGTGGGAAATCAGCGGAAGCATGCTGTACTTAGAAAAGCGATTACGAAAACCCGATATGCTCCTAAATTAACAATTTCAATATAAATATAGCGTATTACACTATCTTGCAACATATAGCATACGTTTAGACCTACATATAATTTCTATAGGCATATCTTGCTCCCAGAGCCACTTGGAAACTTCTCGGAAGTAATGTTTACATACAATACAATTCGGATGACCAAAGTTAAATCTACCAGTTTGGTAGCATACACTCGTTTATTACTAACAACGATTATCTGTACATCAGAAGGAGTTTTCTGCTGCATAGAGGATTGAATAAAAGTACAGCATGATGGGCGTCACTGAATTAATGAAGAGTTTCCTTTTTAAGGAAGTATAAAACTCCGAATTTCTTTACAACTGTATGTACGTAAAGTGACACTTATTTCGAGTTTGTCAGGAATTTCTGTACAATATTATTTTTGAAGAGTCTAGTGAATAATGTGGTATTTAACTAATATTTGTATTAATAATATTGTTTTCTACGTCCTCCGTCCTTATGACGCTCTTTTCCGTATGTTCACTTAGCTTAATTAACACAGAACATGTACATTGAATTATGCTCACATACCTTCCTTCAATTTTTGCGAAGCAATGTCCTAAAGTATACCAGGTACAGAATGGCAAATAGTCGTGTTTCTAAAAACAAGTCTCGTACAGATTTGAATTTCTACAACACGAGAACAGATATTTCTCTAGAGTTATTTGTGCAAGTGAGTCGCCACAAGAAAATAACCCAACAAGCAATGAATGGTATGATGATACACAACAATGAGCCAGAATGAATTCACAACAACGACCTTGAATCAGTTCGTCAAAGCTGAAATGAGCACAGTTCGTCACTAGTTCCCACTCTTTTCGCACAGGCAATGAGTCATAAATATACTAAGAAGCCATAGCTCAGCTGCTAGTCTTGGCAATCTGAAGATGCCAACGGACACCCACCCTAACTAAGGTTTTCCCAGAGCTTTCCTCAATCACAACAGGTTAATTCCGGAATGGTATCTTCAAACCAAGCCCTGAGCCGTCCTGAGCCAAAGGCCATAAATTCAATTAGAGAGAGTAAAATAGAAAAAATATACAGATACAAGCTGAAATTTAGCACAGATGTTCTGTTTTTCATCTTCTACAATATATCCAATGTCCCACAACATGTCACAGAAGTGCAGGCCGTCATACTGAATTTTTCTTGTACTATTACTGATTAGTAAGGCATGTGAAGATCAATTTTAAGTATATTTTATATTATGTGTTATTAAAAAGTGCAAGACATACCAAATAAATTGGCATTCTGTAAGAAAACAACTAGTAACCGTTGTAAAT
>JAGDQP010072027.1:0-10563 GCA_022664845.1 Lepisma saccharinum | reverse complement strand
GCTCCTGGCGACCCTATTTGTCTGTGTGATCCACTTTTGGGATCATTAGGTTGGGGACGTTACAGTACCATCTAGTTGTTACGCGAAGATATGCTAGTACCTTACAAGGGACGTCTCGCAAGTTCCTCCGCATTTCCTGAAAAGTTGTAGTGTATTTAAAAGATCTCGTCCTGCAAACTGAAACACAAACACCCAAATCAGTTGCCATCCTCAAGGACGTCAGGAATTTTGAATTTAATTTGTAAGGCCTTTAGGCAACTGTGGCTCAGGCCGGATGGATGATGATGGGATAAATTGGTGGAATGAGGAGAGTGGGAGGAAACGGGAGAACCCCGAGAAAACGCACGCACACAGTGTTTATACGCCACAAAGTCCACATGGCATGAGCAGGGATCGAACCGGCGATCCCGAGCACCAGATCTGAGCGCTATACCATTTAGCGACCGCGGCCGAAGGACGTCAGTAGCTACAGGCTGCCGAAGTCCTGCGAAATAGACTTTAGATCTACATATTTCTAACTCTATGAACAGTAGAACTGATGCGGTAGGGTATCATTAAAGGCCTCAAATATGCACTGTCCAAACATTTATATTTCAAAACTTCACAATGAATGCGCAGGTGATTCCCCAAGTGAAATTTTCTGGAGCAAAGATGTTTCGAAATGAGCATATGGGACGGCTGTCCACCAGGAAGCAATAATTCGTTTGCGTCAAGTCGATATCTCAAATTGATCCCTTATATCGAACATTAAAAAAAAAGCGTGGTTGCATTAACAAACATAAAGAAAATTGCATAATTTCATCGAACGTTTTGTTTATTTGTTATCAAAGAGATTGAATATCATTATCCGATTTGATGCTGAAAATGACATATGCCATCTTTAGTCACACGGAAAGCCGTTTAATTCATGTTGATTTCCACCTACCTCTACTTCAGAAATAATCCGGAATCAGCTAGTACCTTTGGAGAGTTCCTGGCGCACCACTCGCGCAATTTTGAAACAAGCATTTTCAAATAGATCAGGTTTAAAGTATTTGACGGTTCCATGCCGCATCATTCTACTGTTCGTAGTGTTAAAACTATAAGTCTAAAGTTAATTTCCCCACACATTCGGCAGGCTGTAGCTCCTGACGTCCTTGACGATGACTTCTGATTTGTAATTTTTCAGTTGTAGGACGAGACTTTTCAAATGCTCTACAACTTTTCAGGAAATGCGGGAGGAACTTGAGCGAAGTCCTTCGTTAGTACCAAAGATACTAACATTTTTTATGTAACCATCCGGTGGTTTCAGTGAAAAATCAAAGCCATTTTGCTATGATCGACTTTACCTACTCTGTCTGATAGACTTTACCCGATTATTCTGTACTTACTCTTCGAAATAACAAATATATTTAAGAGTAAAATTGCGATCAAAACTAAACGACCTTAAATCCTATAGGAAACCTATGGCGTCAGGATCGTTTTTGTTTTGACTGCAACTTTATTTCAGGAAGATGTGCACTCATATTGTAAGATAAGTGTATTATGTTTGTAATGTATTCTTGTGGATCTTCGCATTTTGCAAAGTACCATGTATAATAATTGAGCAAATAACTTTTAACCATGTTTAAAAAAAACCAGCACGTACACCTATACGCTTTTCAACAATAACGTTTCTTGGGTACAGGGTGTTTTAAAATTATTTGTATGAGGACAACACGTTCCATGAGGAATATAAAATACGTTTGATTGCACCCTCAAGTTATTCTACGCCCCTATATGGCAGGCGGGCTATTTGTGAAATAACTACCAGTGCTGACAAAATAAAATTACGTCTTACAAGTTTTTTTTCTTCTTTCTTGTGGGAATAAGTGAAGGGCACCATCTACAAACCCACCCTACCCTAACATGCGCGTGAATTGGAAGATTGCATTCGCGCAGCGGTTAAAACCACTCTTGACAACATGTTGTAATATTATTGGGAACATGTTGAGAGCATGCTGGAGTTAGATTACCGCATTGACATTTACAGTGTAACGAAGGGAGGTTACATTGAGCACTTGTGGCTAGCAAGCTTCACTTACTAACTGACAATTAAATGTGAACGGTTTCTTTACATGTATGTCCAATTACATGTTGTTTTGACAGTTCGTTCAAATCATTTTGAAACACTCTGTACTATGACCTTAGCGTCACGATTATAAATCTTACCTTTATGTTGTAAGCTGCAATCTCTTCTATAGATGAATATGGAGCATCTTTGATGAATTGCACAGAGTAAATAGGAAACCTAACACTTTTGGCCAGATTGGAAAATACTTCACACTCTCCATTAATTCCAGGAATACAGAACAACGGACGTGCTCCGTTAATCTCTTCGGTATCTGAAGGCGAAAGTTTTACAAGCGCTTTCTCATTCTTCATCTGTTCTTTCACCAAGTTGATTGTGTATTTGTACTGTTTCTGAACTATAGGTACGTCAGACGAACTAGTATTTCCTGTTGTTGCTGATTTGTTGGCCAGTTCAGCTAACTTGGAGAACGTTAGAACTCGCATATCTTCTGGTGTGAGGAAGATTTCAAACTCTCTTTCCAATAATTGTTTAATTTCAACACCGATCAACGAATCCATTCCTAGTTCAGGGAGTGTAGTCTCTGGACTTATTCGTTTTAAGTCCTTCAGTCCTGGAAAAATCAAAGCAAGAATGTTAAGATAGAAAACAAGAACTGGAAGATTTCTACAGGAATACCAACAGAAAATAAGTAAATCTCAGCCAAAAATGCCTAAAAGTCTATGTTATTTATTTAAAATTGGTAATTGTGTAACCAAAGGTTCTGTATAAATTAACAAATATGTGACGTCACTCGCATCCTGCGAGATACCATTACTTTTATATAACTATTGGTCACTTATGTTACCCTCAAAATTTTTAACTTTTTAATGTATTGTTACCAGTTGCATAGTAATCTGAATAGAAATTTAGACACTTTTGACGCAGGATATCATGCAATGTATAAAGCTCTGATATATTTAATTCGGTTACATTCAATTATTCAAGTCTTGAATTAAATATTTGTTTCTGGCAATACGATTTTTGAATTATATATACATGTGTGTGTATGTGTTGGTCATTTTACTTAGCGCATGGGTATTATCAGACATTACCACCAGAACTATTTACAACCGAAAAGACAATAAATAAAGAATATTTTGATTTTATAAAATGAAATAAATAATTTAATTGTTTTTCAGAATAATTGTCGTTTAAAATGTTTTTTGTAATTATAAAATTATATGATAGAACTATTTTGTATGTGCGTAAAACCGATGCACGCCCCCACGATAAGTCGTTGTGAATGCTATGAAAATCACATATTCTTAGGCCTCGGCCCAAGCAACTTCTTGGTTTATCTTAAGGTAGGTGGGCCAAGAAATAAATATTCATGTCTACGTTTAGATATTATTATTTTACTTTTACCATTTCCTTATGTTAGTTAATATAGGACCCGCAGTAACTCGTAAGGTCGGGCGACTGTCATTGCATGCTAACTAGAGACATGTATACTCAGTTCTTGCATATGTGCTGACCTAAGGATCCCCACCACATATATTTATTCAGAAAAGTCACCCTGGAATAAAAATATGAATAGACCTTAAGCGAGATATGTTAAAGTTCCACATATGAGCTAACCGAAGTGAAAATGAATATAGAGTAATATGAGCGTAACGAAAGACGTAACAAATATTACACACAAAATTCGGAGTATTTCATCTTCTTAAAGCAGAAAGAGTGACCACTCTTTTTGAGAGGACTTTAATGGAAAAGAGCAGAAAGAGTGACCACTCGTTTTGAGAGGACTTCAACCGAAAAGAGTGTTTTTGTAACGAAACGCTTTCGCTTTGGATAGAAAATGTGATCATTCGAGATGGGATTCTGATGCTATATGGATGTAATTTATTATTCAAACTTGAAAGAGTGATTTCTCTTCTTTTTAGAGTGGTTCACAATTTATCATGATACTAGTCAAGTTTGTTCGCGTTTGTGAACGCGAAGGTTATCGAAATACAATGTCCTACTGTGAAATTAATCGTGTTTGGATAAAAATATCAACAGAAGACCTCTTAATTTTCTCAATGACATAAACACACTAGAAGACGACAGGACTAAGATATATACAAGTAATCTTAAAACATTGTTCTCACGTACCTGACGAGACGAAAGAAAACGCTTTCGAGGGTGCTCACTCTGAGTCAGTTGGCCTTCTAGTTTAAGAGATATGACGTTGTCTTGCTGGCCGAAAGGTTGTAGGTTCAAATTCTGAAGTCAAGTTTTCTTCTACTATTTTTCATTGATAAGAACGTTACTTTTCTTTGCTACTACTTATGAATAAGTATTCTTTTTTACTTCTTTTATACATTTTCAATACTCTTTTGCGTCATTTTCATGTTTGAAAGATGAAAAGATAGATGGAAATTCATGTAATAAAGATTATGCCCACGTTCTTATTAAAAAGATCTACCATAGATCCCATCTTCCTTCGAGCGGAAATGTCTCAGTTCTCCGATGCAAATCAACTCTAAAAGAGTGGTCTCTCTTTCCGCTCTCGAAAGATGAAAACTTCCGCTCAAATCGAGCGAAATTCCGCTCTTTGAATTTAGTATGTATATAAAAACGACTAAAAAAAGTATAATTTTGATATGTAAAAGGCTGTATTGGCAACACAATTACAAGTCGAGGTTACCCAGAAGACGCCATCTTGCTATGCCTTAAGGGTAAGAAGTATCTTTTATGGATATATTTCCATGGGAAATTTTTACCGAAAAAATGTACAAGATTATTAAAAATGAAGAGTACAAGAAACGAACGTGCTTTGTCCATTATCCTTATTTTTTTTTTTTTTACAGCAGAGTGTTCTAAATGTTCAGAATTAGCATTGCGTACACCTGAACATCAAATAAAGATTAGCTTGTAATAGACGGACTATACATGATAGCTAGTTAGAAAGGCACTTGATAAAGCTAACAGATGGGACTTATCTCAATTTCTCCAAAAGTGAACAAATTTCTTTCCTTGTGGTATTCAAATGTTCATTATAAGTTAGCTTTCATTCAATAGCTTTTCGCCAAGCCGGTTAAAATTGCTCAGATTTGTGGAACACGGTGTTAAAATTTGCTTATTGTATAAAGTGAAAAATCATGAATTTTTGTTAGTTACGATGCGAAAGAAAAGTGGCAAATGAATATTAGTATGTATTTATTGTTTATCGACAGGAGCAGAATTCATTACAGAGTATGCTTTTACAACTATTCAAACAACTTATCTTGTTTGGTCATTTTACGTAATGACTATTTTCAGTATAGATGTGTTTCAAATTATGAAAGGGTGGAAATTATAACAATGCTAGTTAGTATAAAAATAACACATTAATACAGCATCCTCACTTCCTTCAAAAGTAATTAATTATAGCTTTTTGTCATTAACAACTCAGGCCGGGAAAGGCTGGGGGAAAAGGATGCGGAAAAGATTCCGCCAGAAAGACCTAAGTTCAAGGTACTATCCCGGTATTTACCTCGTGCTATTGAGGGAAAACCCTGTTAGGATGGTCGGACGCTGATATCGATCACACTTTCTTGATACACATCAGATTTACAGGCAATGTTATGAAAGCATTTTTTTCTTATAACTACTTCGTAATTTGTTGGTAATAGTAGGCTTCCTCAAGCACTGAGTCATACGAAAAAACACACTACTAATACTACTACTACTAATAATAATTGAAAATTTTAATACGTACATTTAACAAGGTTATTTAACTGTCAAATTAACTGCCGTAAATAGAGGCGTAATTAGATTAATTTCATTTGAACCCTCGTATAATTCAGCATAGGAACTGTATGCGGCTCTCCACTCCTTCTGCTGGATTTTATGGATACTAAAACAGATTGTAAGATTTCTAGGTTTACAAATAGATGGCATGACTGTGTTCTGCGAGATCAAACTAGTTCTAATCTTTTCTTTAGCTTGGGTTAATTTTATATTTATTTGAACGAAATGATTAATTCATGGCTTAGTATTCATACGTATTGTATTCTGTATTTCAGTGATATTTAGCCTTAGGTGCGTTATTCGTATTATATGCTAGTTAGGGTAAAAGGATCTGCATAGCGTTTTAAAATTGTTTATATAACTTCTGAGTTCAAGAGAAAGTTTTTTTTTTCATTCACGACATTATCAAACGCTTCGAATTGTTTGTGTTGTATATACAATAACGTGTAACATTGTGCCGCAAATGTGTGTCCATTTTATACAATAATAATACAATAATATAGAGACTTACAAGTAAACCTATCGATGCTTTAAACTTTTTTTTCGACCAAACTTGATAGAGGAGTAGAGTACATCAGGAACCCCCCAGAAAACATGATTAAAAGTGCTTTCGTCCATAATGATTGGTGCAGTGGCCAAAAGTTTGATTCTAAAGAAGAAGTTCTTACAGTGTGATATAAGTCCGAAAACACACGTTTATTTGTAAAATGCTTGAAATAATGGTAAACAAATTATTAAAGGATACCGGGGCAATGCGCTGTCTTTTAGAGGGTGTTTGTCGTGGTCAGCCATCTTGAATTTTGCTAGATTTTTTTAAATGAAGAAGGGGTCATATAACATTTCAATCTGGTCTATAAAAGTTTACCAGAAATATATTGGTGAAGTCAGTTTTGTCATAAATATAGCTTTGAGAGATATATGAGATGTGATATTAGAATGTGTAGTTGATTGAAAAGTCTGGAAGTACACTGTTCTTCTTGAAAAAGTGCAAGAAATGGAAACCTAATACCGAAATATTAAGCACTGGACAGGTCGTCCCCAATACTCATTAACTGCGCATTGGCTCTTGATTTCTTGCACTTTTTCAAGAAGAACAGTGCATTTACAGAGTTTTCAATCAACAACGGATACTAATGTCACATCTCATTGTGTCTATCAAACATACATTTATGGCAAAACTAACTTCACTAATGTATTTCTAGTAAACTTCTAGACCAGATTGATATGTTACGTGACCACCTTTCTATTTAAAAAAATCAAACAAGATTCAAGATGGCCGATTTCAAGATGACTACCATTACAAACACCCTCTAAAAGATAGCGCATTGACTCGGAATGCATTCAAGTGTATTTGTATACCACTATTTCAAACATTTTACAAATAAATGTGTGTTTCCCGACTTATCACACCGTAAGTACTTCTTTTGAATCAAACTTCGGGGCGCTGCACCCGTCGTTATGGACGAAAGCACTTTCAATCATGGTTTCTGGTGGTTTCATGATATACGGTACACTATTTCTCTACCAAATTTGGTCAAAAAAGCAGTTTGAATCATCGATAGGTTGACTTGTAAGAATCTTCAAATTATTTCGTCTGGAATGTTTAAAATGTGTGTATTTTCTGTTCTTTCTCAATAAATAATCGTTTTATTTGCTAACAATAAACAATGTACTAGCAGATTATATTACAATTATACGTTCGTTACTCTTGTCGAATATGGTCGACTTCGAATGCAACGAACAAATTATGTATTTATATAAAATTCCACTCCTTACGGATAACTAAGGATAGTAGAATTTGAAAATTCGCGAAAATTTTAAACACTCAAGAAGTCACCTGATGATGGTTGTTAATATTTTGTGAAAATGTGCTTTTTAACTCACGAACTACTTACAAAATTAGGCACTTTGCTTGCATTCACAAATTCTTAGCTCTATTCAAGAAATTACACCATATTTATTCATTCATTTACGGAAATAATGCCTAAACAATAGCAAAAGGTTACTAGTTTTCAAAAATCTATCATCAGTCTCGCGTAACACGGAGAAGGTTAGTCTAATACACTGAGTCCTCAATAGAGGGTAGCAGATTAGCACGCATGATTTGCCATCTAGCGGGAAAAACACCAACTACATGATTAGAAGGGCATTAATTATGTACAATAGGCGGCATTCGCGGTGAAAGTGTTTATTAAAATTTTTATGCTTGTTTTTTCCAAATGTGGAAGAATTATGTAAAATCCGGGAATAAATAAATCTATGATTAGCAGTAATAATAGATGCTTGTTATTTCAAACGAAATTCTCTTTATTACGGTTTCTAGCAGCATGCATTAGTGTAAGGTTTATGTCTCAAGTTTAAAAATCTCGTTGGATACATTATCATCAATTTTAGCTACTCAAGAAGTTTACTCTTGTACTCTAGAAATGTTACCTTGCACTCACGATATTATAAAATTTTTACTCACCAAATTTACACACTTTTGTTCAACATGTTCCTATGTCCCTAGTGATAACACTAACATACTTTCTGCAGTTTTATTTATATTTGTCCATAACTTATATTATACAACGTTTCCACTCACCTAACATCTCAGCCACGGCACTCACTGCATTATCGCCATGCAATTTACCCCTCGAAACCTTCTCTGAGACTACCATACTGCATACAACAGGGTGAGACTGCATCAGGAATCTGTCGAGTACCTCAAGACACGAGCTAATACGTTGAGGAACAGTTCCACCAATGTCCAATTCTTTGTCTCCTTGCATTTCAGCAACAAGTCCAACATCTCCAACGGCACCCCATTGGATGGCTAAACCAGGCAACCCATCCTGTCGCCGCTTCTCGCATATCCTTTCCATCACGGAATTGGCCAGCCCATAGTTACTCTGTCCAGGATTTCCACGACCACAACTTAAGCTAGAGAAGACTACAAAATGTTCTAAATGAGGGCAAAGTTTTCGAGATACCGCATCCAGATTCTTTGTTGCTGTTGCTTTTGGTTGGTAGGCTGTTTTAAAATTTTCCTCTGTTTGGTTTTCCAACATGGCGTCACGCAACACCTGCAGAAATATGATATCTTAATAGTCGATAGATTTAAAGTCATTAAGAGTATACTAAGATAGAAGTAGAAATGAACTACTGTAGAGTACTAAATGAGAAAATAGAAAACTTTGTAAAACAAAGGACATAGATTTAGACTTGTTTTGAAACTACGACCTAAAATTGTATTATGATGAAGGTCGCTTGTTGATAAGTTCGAATTGGGTTATGAAGTAACGTGATGGATTTCAATGAAATTTCGAAATGGAGTTAAAAGAATGTGACAAGATTATGAAATATTTGGAATTTAGAATATAGTAAGAGTAAGTTAATTGGAAAAACAACTAAGAAATGTGTGGAACAAATATAAATAATTAATGATGAAGTATGATTACTTAGATGCTGAAGATTTGCGTTATGGTTGATGCAAAAAAGGAAATTGGTTTTATTGTTAGGATTTTAATATATTTTAGAAGAGAAACAGGAAAACTTCTAAAATTTAATTTACCATACATTAAGTGCAAGAGTGAAGGAAGACAGTGATTAATCAAAGAATAGTAACCAGTTATTTGAATCGAAGGATGAAGCAAAGATGGGTCTAAACAATCGTAATCAGTCTGTTGAGCCGAAAGATGAAGATAAAATGGCTTAGATTATCATTGAAGAGTTTATAAAGAGTATTGGATATAGGAAATTCCTTCAGGATTCAAGAATGATAGCTAGGAACTTAATTTGGCAACATTAGTTGGAACAAGGTCTAGCTAAAGAAGTTGAAAGTGATATAAGTTTTCTGATAGAAGATCAGATGGAGTTAAAGACATAGTTAAACCAATAACAACTGTTGAAACGGATATGTGAGAGGGGATACCTTGTATTCAACCAGGAGGAGGGGTGTAGTGTTAGTAGATAAAAATTGAGGAATATTAATTAGATTTTATTGTGGACGACAATGGACAACAATGGGCGAATTCTCAAGGCATTTATTTTTTTATTTAGCTTGCATCTGAAATGGGACTTTGATTGGAATCATGTAGACGACCATACAGACGAATGATAAATAAAGTCTTTGGAATACGATTATTATTACTTACTTCAGATAAATACAAATATAATAACAGTGACAGTCAAGGGAGAAATATCCGCAAGAAATGTTACACAAAGATAGTTTTAGTATAGTAAGTGTGCTAAAGCCAGGTTTTATATTTAGACACGTAATTAAAAATAACTGTAGCGACTTCCAGCAATTGAGTCCAGATAATGTTACTGTCTTCATTGCTGGCACAAACGACGTGGCAAGAACTGAGGGAAATAATTGTTTAAACGCTCGTTAATTAACGGAATGGGATTTCAAAATTAAACACCAGAAGTACAAGAGATCGTATGCTCATCTTCCGCCAATCACATTTCAGACATTGTTCACTTTTCGAAACTAAACAAATTTCAACTAATCGTAGTTCGTAAACAGTTTACTTGTTCGAATTTTAATACAGGCCACGCCTCCTAGTCAACTAGAAGGCCATCTCAAACTTGTAACATAAATCAACATGCACGGCAGTGCATGAGCCAAGTTCTTCACGTCAGAAAACGTCAGCACTGCCAGAAGCATGTTATACAGGAACAAGAGTTTATGGCAAAATCGACGATTTGGGGGCCCCGTAAGAAAAAAGATGTTAAAGATAGGAATATGAGCTTTTGCCGTTAAGGAGATATGG
>JAGDQP010072025.1:0-10563 GCA_022664845.1 Lepisma saccharinum | reverse complement strand
TTTGCTCTTGCAAGAGATAGCTGCTGCGGGGTTCGTAACGATAAACCAGGGTGTCGTTTGAGAAACAATCGAAGCCAATCTTTTCCCGCCAATCGCGTCTTCTTGTTGAAAGGATGCTTCAGTGCTTTCTTCTCAGCGTAGTCAAATGCGGCTTTTCTCACATTTTGCGGTGTTAAAGGGAAACCTTTCCATGCAACCTTGAGCAACAAGTTTGCCATTTCATCTTCCTCTTCTTTCCCAAACACGGGCTGACCTCATGTGACTTCCTGCTGGCAGATTTCAACCGCAAGTGTAACGTGCTCTTGGGTATCCCGTATTTCTCGGCAGCTTGGCAGAGGGACAGTTCTTTCTTTTTAATTTCCTCTAAGGCTTGGGCCATTATTTGCTCATTCCATCGTTTGTATTTTGTGCCATTCGCTACTCTCTTGTAGTCTCTGGGCATCTGTAATGAAACATGAAGCCCTCATAAGGCACTCTATAAAAACATACAGTGAAAAAACAACGTAACAGCAATACAAAGGCATGTTCAGTGTCACCCCATTAAATCTGTTCAGAGTCGCCCCACAAAGCCAGTTGTCGGTTAAGTGTTCGTAATTTTTTTCAAATAGCAGCACAAGGCAGGATGCAGTAGTCAGGCATGGCTATATCTCCGCCAAACTTTCATGCATCAACAACGTGGCTCTGTGCTGTCTCTGGTAGAAATTACACACTATATACACAAGGTCTCAAACTACAGTATGGCTATTTTATTACTTGGTACTTACATTTGATGTTGTCTTGTTCGCTTTCCTCTCCAAAGCAGACGTGAGTTCCTGCCGTCGCACGAATAATTAGCACACCACACAAGATTCTTCCACTTCCACCAGTTTCTACCAAACTCAAGGTGGCGTTCTTCGAGAACAAATGACAAACGTTAATATGTTCAGAGTCGGCTGCCGTTCAGAGTCCCCCCACCCCACTCTACTGTACAAACTGTTTTGCATACAAATGTTAAATAGGTAGGTAGATGCATTCGTTTGTCATAGAACGACCTTCCGCAGTATCCTGATCAACTTTGCGTTTCTATCAAACCATACACTCGTAAATAATATTGTTATTACCTATCATACAACTAACTTACATCTCCTTGTAAAGTGATTAAATACCATACCAGTAATATTGTAATACTGAAGTAGTATTGTAATTACCATAGTATTACTATACAATACATAATAAACATAGTATAATAATACTCCCCACACACGTGAAGTGGAGGATCGCCTTCAACACGATCTCTCTGCATTTATTTCCCAGTTAGCAACCATAGAACTGCGCCTCAGCAACAAGAGTGACGTACCACGGCATCGAGATGCGTAGTTTCAGAAGCTCTGATTATTATTATTATTATTATTATTATTATTTTTTGCATATATCTTCTTCACAACTTAAACATCTCTACGTGGCTATAGCCTTTATCAAACAAATAGTTATGTAAAGAATATATTCATTCGTGGTGGTTGTTCTTTCTAATACCGTAATCTATTTTAAAACATAGAATCATTTGAATCTATTCAATCGGACAGCGAGTAAACATTCCACAGCACGTTTCGGAGCCCGCTTAACAAAACACTGTAGGCCATGTCCTTAAAAGTTCGCCAAGTTCTTCAGGAATTGATTTCAATTTTATTTAAGGACTTTACCGAGCGCTTGTGGCTCAGTGGTAGAGCGTTTGTTTAACAGCCGGGAGTCGTGGATTCAATCCCAACGGTCGACCATCCTAACCAAGGTTTTTCCAAGGGTTTTTCTTCAGTCACTAGGCAAATGGTACTTTCAACTTAGGCCCTGGCCGAATCCTTTCCCGTCCCCTATCCGGAAATTCAATATTCAAATTTAAGGCAAGCTTGGCTCAGGTCTTGTGGATGATGATGATGGGTGATTGGTGGAATGAAGGAAGTGCGAGGAAATGGGAAAACTCCGAGAAAACCCAAGCACACGGTGTTTGTCCATCACAAAGATCACATAGCATAAGCTGGTATCAAACCGAGGACCCAAAGCATCAGAGATAAACGCTCTAACACTGAACCACGGCGGCCCATGTTATTCAGGATGTTAACAGAAATTCAACAGCCTGAAAGCGTGACATAATGTGCACGCACGTCCCTTAAGTTCAGTTTTACATACACACCAGTTGAAAGCCTTGTGAAAGCCACTGGAAATTGTGCACTACACAATAAGGACACCTTTTTTTTTTGGGTGGGGGAGGGCATTAAGATGTGTGATTTATCAATGAAGTAGATTTGCCAAAGGGAGATAAGAATTCGTAATTAGAAGGGGAAAACGAATGACCATGAACTGTAGAAATAGGAGAACCGACTTCAACTTATTATTTTGGGTCCTCGAATCATCTTTGGGGGAGCAGGGCTCCCCGAACCCCCCGGGATCGGCGCCCTTGCTACACAGACAACAACAATACGTATAAATACGAAAATAACTGTTCATTTTCCATCTCTGAATGGTTACATTCTTGAAAATGGAACAATAGTCGTCTTGCGATAGGGAAAAGAAAGTGTTTAACATAAATCAGGCGTGTCACTTGGTTATTCGGCCAAAGACCTCCAAAAGAATATTTACCTTGCACTGGGGTTCACAAGCAAGAGTAAAGAAGAGAGAGAGAATGCATTTACAGAGAACTACATAAATACATAAGAGTGTGTTCTTGACATGTCTCGTTGTTGCTAAGCGTTTTCTTTCATTTCTGCTACGTCGTCTATTTGTTTTCTGTTATATTATTTCTCCTTTCGTCAGGGGAATAAAAACAATGACCGAAACCAGCTTCCTTCTGTTTCCATTGTCCTAGAGTCATTTTGCTTTTGTATCATGTATTCAGCTGATGGAAGTTACAAAAACAGAGTTGCCAGATAATAGCAGAAGAAATTTTCAGAACAAAGCTTTTGAATATTGTCATTATTAGAGCACTATTTTTTTAACTCAAAATTTTGTTTGAGTGTTTCAGTTAGGCTATGGATGAGTACCGGTGAAGCGCTGCTGGTTTAAAGCCTCCTTAGGTTGATCCTAAGCGAGCAGTAAAGCACAACTGACAGTATTTGCCTCGCGTAGTTTGATGCACGTGAATATATGTAGTAGAAAGAATCAAACACTGATATCTCCAGTCGTTTTTAAGATACGTTGTGAGATTATATATGAGAACTACATGTAGTGTTGCCATCTCCACATCCTATCTTGATTTTTTTTAACGTCTGTAGATATCAAAGCAGTGTTCCAAGCACGATGAGAAATCATTTAATTCTTTCTAACGTATAATTTTTGCGATATTTTCCAGTGTTTAATATTAAAGATATTTTTTATATTATGGCAGCACTGGTTATACGATTTCTGATTTTATTTGTTGTTGGTGTGATGCTATACGTGAATGTATTTCTTCTAGTTTATTCTATAGTTTCATGAAACGGTATCTCGAACAGTGTCGATCCATATAATCACTAAATTTCGTGATATTTTAGCTCATATATTTCCCAAAGTTTTCACCACTCTGTTCGGAAACAAGCTACCAAATGTAAATTCGGATAATTCAGACAAGTAGTACAGTCATTTTAAGCCCGAAATATTGTGATGAATTTAACAAATAGTTCTTTAATGCATGAAACTTAGTATACAGAGTACTTTTGTGTTAGACATTGAAAAGGTGTTAAGAAATTAAATATCCTTAGAGGATATAATGATTTCAAAAGCAGAAAAGAAAACATAGTGGCAGATATTTTAGCTGTTTGCAAAGAAGCAGAAGAAACTAGTAGGATAGCCAAACTGTGAGCACATACTCGTATGATACGGTTATCCTCAGTATGGAGATTATTAGAGCTGAAAGGACAGGAGTAGCCGTGTGGGCCCCGGGTTCGAATCCCGGCGGGGGCATGGATGTCTGTGATTGTGGATTTTAACCAGAACGTGACGGATAATCTTGACGGGCCGAAGTCAAAAAGTAACTAGAATGGTCCATACAAAATAAAGTTTACCAAAGTTTACTGAAATTACAGGAAACTTTACACTCCATTTGAATACAGTAATCGGTCTGTTACATTTTATCGTGCCGCAGGTCATATAACTTGTGTGCAAAAATTCTCATCTCTATGTCCAAAAAACTTTATAGATAAAAATATATTGAAGTTAGTATATATACAGCTACATGAAAGTATACTGTAATTATCAGCTTTCAGTAATGTTTAGTAACTATCATAACCTTTCGGTATTTTTTCAATTAGGTAAAAATTTAAGTGAGGGTTACTTACATTTTTATGATATCTTATTTAATTCTTAGTGCCTTCATTTTGTGTACTGATGTTATCATTTGTTATTTCTTCACAGAAAAATTGTGTAACCACTTTAAGAAAAACTTCTACGATCAGTTTATATTGTTGTAATTAATTTCTTTCTTCATTCTTTTAAAATCTGCTAATAAATGAAAATAGAATTTTACGACAATCGATTTAGCTTTTGTGCCATGTTGTGCCTTCTGGATCGATGAGAAGAATGGCCTTAACAACAAAGATTTGTAATTGTATACTGAACTAACTAATTTAAAACATTTTTTTTTTAATGCTGCATAGCTTATATGAAATCTAGAAATAGATAAATATGAGCCGTCATATTGCAAGATGACAGCGATAGCACAACTTTGATTTTTGAAGACTTTTCATGTTTCTTGGATGGTCAAGTACTATGTGTATACCAACGTTCATGCTTTTAAGACTTTTTCCCCTTAATTTTCATAATATGACTATACTAAAGAGGCTTGTAAGGATCGGGTGGTACTGGGAGTTGTAGATGCTGCGTTACGAAAAAGATTATTACATGAACCTGAATTGACTTTTGAAAAAGCAACATCACTTGCATTGCAGTTTTGAAGCGATAGAATCAGAAAGCAAACTAATGTCAATTACATTAAGAGCATCTAAGATGATAGAACAAGATATTCCGTATGTCACCAGATGCAAAACAAGAAAATAAAAATCGTTTTGAACAACAGAACAACAAGCGTATTGCAGTCAGAAATAAAGATAATGAAAAAAAAATCCTAATGAATAAGCATATGGACAGATCAGGAATAGATAAACCCTAACAACAAATAATATATACTGGAAGCTAATCTTCTAACAGGTTATTAAAAGATGAAGTAATGATATCGGAACCAAAACAGTCAATGTATATAATATTGATGTTACTCCCCACAAAAAAAGAAGAGTCGTTAGTGAAGATAATGAAATGTTACCTTTTTTTTTATCAGAAGAAGAGCAAGGAAGAGAAAAAGAAGAAAATGTCTTAATGGAAATGAATTCGGAATATACAGAACTATTTCAAAATGAAGAAAAGAAGAATATAAATTTGTCTGAGAAGGAGATTGAAGAGACTTTAAAGTCATATTATAGAGATCGTTTACCAAAAATTAGAAAATTTGATCATTGTATATTAACTCAGAGGTGTAAATCCTGTGTGTCGATTACCGACTCTTTAGCGATAATTTGTGTATTTTATACACAAATTTAGCAGTTGATAAGCATCATGTAATTAATTTAAAATGTTAAAATTGTCTACCTAGGACGGGAGCTAAGAAAGAAAGAAAGAGAGAGAGAGAGAGAGAGAGAGAGACAGTAATTATAATGAAATGGAAAGCTGTCAAATCTTTTATTTCATGAAGTCTGGTAACCCTGTTGAAAACGATCAAAATTATCATATAATTCGATTAACATTGTAGGTTGTGGCAACACTGTTTAAACGGTCATTCTTCCTTCTACTGTCCCTTCCACTTTATCTTTATTTCTTTTTTCTTCTATCTTCCATCTCTTTTTCAATCTCCATTCACGGTTATGCCTTCCCCACTGACCATAAGAAAACAAGCAGCGACGACGAAATTCAATCCAGTGTGTCATGTACAGAAATTGCAAGCAACATCATATAATACGAAGATGTTTAAAGGATAAATTCTGCATTATAAAACCCATTGTCGTCTTCTCACAGTCAGCTAGTTTTCTGCAACAATGACGCAAAAAAGGAAGATATACTTCTACTGCATCCTGTAAACTGCTTCTTTTTTTTTAGGATAAAAAGGAAGAATAAAGGTTAAGAACAGTGACACAAAACGTGTGAGAAGAAGCAGACAAAATCCTCCCTTTGTCTCTTAGAATGTATTGTTGTCAACTGCAGCGACAGTCTCACACTTCATTGTGAAATTAGAGGCTTTTGAGTCGTCATAATCAAAAGACATTATCGAGGAAGTTTCACTTAGATGTGTCGGAATATACAGGGTAATTCAAAAGCTCCAGTATATCCGTGCAAATCAGACACGGAAATGAAGCATTGTAGTACAGAAATGTGGAATGGTGGGTAGCGGCTACATTTCATGGTACAGGATCAACGTGGCCGCCATTTTAAAAATCCGCCCTATTGGATGGAGGTCAATTTATTTTAAATGGGTCGTGTGACATACTGATCAACACGAGAATGTTCCCAGAAAGTCATTGCATGTGTCAGATTTGACCTACTTGTTACGGTGCCGGAGTTAGACACTGATTGATAAATGAACACATCCTGTAACAATGCACTGCAAATTTTAGTGAAGATAACTTCTACACCGTAATGGGTAGATGAAATCTAACACCTACAATGCATTCCTGGCTACACTGCATATAGCTTGATATGTCACACGACACACTTGTCATGTTCTCCATCCAATATGGCGGATTTCAAGATGGCGGGCACGTTGATAATGTAGTACAAAATGGAGCTCCTCTCCACAATTCCACATTTGTGTACTACAGTGTACTACAATAATTCATTTCCTTATCGGTTTAGGAGGGTGAAAAGTTGTCCTGGGGGTCCATAAATATGTTATAAAACAAACTTGCAATGACGATACCTCCGACACTGTAACAGGTAGGTCACTGAAACATGGAACTCGGAACATTCTTGAGTTGGTGGTGCAACCAATAGTAACGACAAACAATGCTATGGAAGACCACCCACCGCTGTGAATGAAGATCCTCATATGTGAAGATCCTCAACGATTATCCAGGGAAACAGAATAGTGACTATTGTGATGTAGTGACCACAATCTTGTGGAAACTATGACTCGTAATCTTGGCTACGCAAAATGGGTTCTACAACAATTGGCGCCGGAGCTTAAGGGTCAAAGTCTGACCCTTGAAGGTTCACAGAGCTATTAATGTTTGAGGTGAATTCAGATGTTTGACCGCGTGGTAACATGTGATAAACGCAGACCTGTCAACCTAGAGAAGTGTCAATGTGTGAGATTTGACAACCTGGAAGGGAAAATCGCGGGAGATTGCGGGAGAAACTAAAAACTCGACAAAGAATTACAACACGTTATAAATTACAAGACATTAGTTATCACAACAGTACTATTTTAAAAAGCACACAGCGTACAGTAACAATTACTTAAGTAATTTCAATTTTCGGAGTAGGTCCTACTTGAGAAATCAAACTAGACTAGCCGCTTTTAAAGTTATTAAAATACTTTACGATCTGATCAGTTCAACAGTTCTACATACCATACTATGTCTTTAGAAAGTCAAAATATTTCATTTTTACTTCACTTTACAGCGCGATCTTTAAATTTTGCACATTTTCTCAAAATGCGTGAGTTTGCACGTCTTTTGCGTGAGTGCGTGAGTTGATGTTTGAATGCGTGTGACTCACGCATTTTGCATGAGAGTTGACATGTCTGTAAACATGCACATATCTGTATGTCCCGAAGAGTAGAACTTGGAAGGGCACCGCACACCTCGTATAAGCCGAAAAAATTAAAGACACATAAGTTGATAAATACAGTCTCATGAATTTTCGAAAAAAGGTTTCAGTATTGGATGTACGTAACTGTGATTCAGCTGCAGGAAACATTTATGACTAATATTGCTTGACGAAGAATAATTAGTGTGTTTTAATGCCAGATTTCTTTACTGTACTGTAACAACGGATGCTGTTATAGAAGAGATATCTCAGTTAGGCTCTTCTGGAGACAAGTGGGATTGATTAAGACAGTACATGAAGCTGTGGATGGAAATAGTTTAGGTCAGATAGAGTTTAAACTGTATACAGAGCACATCACGAAGAAGATGCTGCACACTAAAGAGACTTCCTGAGGACCCTGAAGTGTGAAGAGCTGCTGCTAATAAATCTCAAAATTCACTATAAAAGCAGTGTAACAGATTATAAATAGTTCTGGATAAACATACATTACTTTTAGGAAAACCCTACATTCTTTTGAGTATTATCTTTTTAGCTGAGTTATATTGAATAATTTTATATTATCAATATTTCGGTAACTTGAGAAAAGTAATTTGTCATAGAAACACTTAAATCTGTTTTAAATGCCTATCACACTGTTTGGCAAAAGCTTCTTATTTTGGTAAAGCTCCAAGAAAACAACTGTGTAGCATACAAACTGTTACAATTAAAAGTGAGCTTGACACTTCAATTGTATTATATTTGTGCTAGAAGTACTGATGAATTCTCGGAAGAAGGGAAAGTGTCGCCTGTAATTAAGTTAGTATACTTTGATAACAGTGTGTCAAAGTTCTTGGGCTTCTCAAGCTCGTACAATAGCTCTTCCATTTGCATATTATAATAATATTAGCTCAGTTTTCTGATACAATAAAGGGAAGTTATGAAGTGTCTTCCCTTGCTTACTCTCTTTTGTTGTTTTCCCTCACTCTTACCTTGCTCTCTCTCTCTCTCTCTTCTATTTTGTCAGTTTTTCTCTAACCTTGTCTCTCTATTTCGTTCAGTGCTTTTGTTTCTTTCTTTTTATTGGAATTGTTTTACCTTCCTCTCCGTTTCGCACTTTCTTTTTCCTTCTATATTTCAGCATTTCTCTCTCTTTCATTTACTTTCTTTCTTTCGATCTTCCATCCTCTATTTTACTCATTCTCACTCTCAGTCTTTTCCTTTTGTCCCTTTCCACTCTTTCACTTTCTTTCTCTCTGTGTGGTTTTCTTTGGACCCGTTTTCCTTGCTTTTACTCTGCCTTTTGTTACGTTTCTTTCTTTCTCTCTCTTTCCCTCTTTCTTCTTTCCCATCTTACTCATTTTCTTCCTACACTTTCCCGCTTCCTTTCATTCTCGAGTTCTCCTTTCCTGGTTCTCTATTTCACTCATTGTTTTCACTCTATTTCACTCTCCCCACGTTTTGTATTTCACTCTTTGACTCTGCTTTTCTCTCTTTCTTATATTTCACTCATTTTCTCTGCCTCTGTCTGTTTGTTTCTATTTGTCATGAAACAGTTCCGCCGAATACTCCTTGCGCTCTTGTTACGGGGTTTGATTCGTGGTTGTTTGCGCGCCAACGATCGTGCTGCCCTCAGCAGCAAGAACTCGCAACTGAGCGGCTGTCCCGCCAGTTGTTATTTCGGAATGGTGGGTTGAGCACCTATTGATTATCGTTATCTATTTTTATAGAATGTCTTCACGACTCTTATTATATTGAAGTGCCAAAAGTTGTAATAGTGCTTCGGTTGGTAATGTATTGTAGAGTAGTTATGTTGTAGTAGTGGTAGTTGAATAATTTTGGAATCGAACTTGGTGGGTTTGTCTTAGCCGTCCGGTATATTGGAATTGAACCCGGTTGCACGTGCTATGAATAGACGCCATTTCGTGTTCGTATTTAATGTTCATGATTAAAGTTCAACATATTTTATATTGTGTTACTCTAAATTATCTAATGAGATAATTCTTGCGTCATAGGAAGAAAGTAGGAAAATCAGCCTTTATAATTTGTTCGTTGTGTGCGATGATTGAAATGTTGAACGACTGTTGTATATTTAAGTATGTTTGGCAGCGGAGCTGTCTGTATTAATTTTGCTGTGGAGGTAGATTTATTTTTAACTACCAGGCAAATCAAGTATGATTCAGTAATATGCTAAGAAATGTACGAGCCGATAATTCACATAGTGGGTCAATCTCTTGTGGCCGTATTCTTTTTGAACATCTAAATTCCCCTTTGAAATTATTCAGTGTGATTGGTAATAGTAGTTACATGTTTCAAAGATTGCACTCAAAGTTAATTGTGAAGAAAAGTAATTGGATTTTTGGTAAAGATTGTGGCACATGTTTGAACAGCGACAAATTGTAGGCGGCTTTAATGATCAACCTAAATGTCCGAGCACTACATTAGAAAGGCACTAAAATAAATAAATAGTATTGTATGTGTTAAGAGTTAGGTATATTATCGTTATTTGCACTTGTTACGAATATTGTGCTTGTTGATCAGACTTCAGGATATTGTGAATAAAAGTGTTGTTAACATTCAATTCGTGAGTATGTGGTCATGTCTTAGTCTTCCAAGTAGCAGAATAATATTTATGTTCTACACAGCGCTTCTAACGTGAAGATTCTATTTCCCTAGTTGTGTCGGCTTGGTATGATTGCGGCATTAACTTTAGTTGCAGTTATTCCACGCCAGTTGCATAACATAAGTAAAAAATTCCGAAATAACAACTCGCGCTTTACGTGTAGGTTGGATACACTGCTACTAGGCTCGTCCCCATGCTAGGTACTA
>JAGDQP010072023.1:0-10563 GCA_022664845.1 Lepisma saccharinum | reverse complement strand
GGAAATCTACGCGCTACAGCAGTCAGTTGTTCTCCAGTTTTGATGTTTTGTCCGCTACTTGTCGCTACTGTCTCTTCAAACTTGTACTTTGTGAACGTCCCTCTCTTCCTGTGTACTTGAAAAAGTGTGAATACACGAAATATAGTGACTTTTTTGTGTGTACGTTTGAATATGTGTGATCTAATGCGAAAGTAAGCTGTAAGTATTATCCATTTTTCTCCTTCATTTGTCTTAAATTGCCTTCCCGGCTTTCCTTTGTACTAGTTATATATATAACTATATATATATATATATAAGGAACCAAGAAAGTTTTGTCGCTTTTTGTGGAGGTCTGTGTTCAATTAGCCCTCACACCGTGAATTGAATGCGAATGGAGATCAGGCGAAGGTTAGTTGTTGGTGTGGGTATAATCAACATACTACCTGGTTGTGGCAGTTCAGTTACACCGTGAACGTGCGGAAGGACAGAGTGAACATGGGACCTCCACAGAGCGTCATAAGGGCGTGTATGCTGTACGAGTTCAAACTGGGGGTCAAACGCAGCTGCAGCGGGGCGGAAGATATACCAGGCTTTTAGTGAGGGTGTCGTGACTACCCGGACAGTGCAGCGGTGGTTTACGAAGTTTAAGGACGGTGACGAAACACTCGAAGACGCACCACGTGCAGGAAGACCAACACAGGTACCAAATGAAGATCTTCAGGCAGCAATTGAGGCGAACAGTGACCAGACATGTGAGGAACTGGGACTACAATTCAGTGCGAGTGGAGAAACCATCGGCAGCACCTTCATCAACTTGGGAAGCACTACAAGTTGGGTGGATGGGTCCCACATGATTTGATCCCGGGCCAGAAGGCAACGCAAGCAGACACCTGTGTTTCTTTGCTGTCTCGTCTGAGGAAGGAGCCATTTCTGGACAGGGTGTTGACATGTGATGAGAAGTGGGTCCTGTACAAAGCTCCACGGCGCCGTCATCATTGGTTAGCATCCCATGAACCGGTCCCAAAACAGCCGAAACCAGCACTGCACCAGAAGGTGGTCCTGTGTGTTTGGTGGACTGCTCGCGGCATCGTGCATCGGGAACTGCTACCAGCTGGTCAGAGCATTAATGCAACTGTGTACTGTCAGTAGTTGAGCCGTGTTCAAGAAAAAACTCAAAACTCTGGAGCCAGCACTTCTGAATCGCAAAGGGGTGCTCCAATTACAGGACAACGCTAAGCCCCACGTGGCTAGGATGACCCGGGACACCATTCTACGCCTTGGATGGGAAACACTATTTAATCCGCCATACTCCCCGGATATCCCTAGTAGAGGTGCAAAATGCACTTGATACCTTCTTCGCTTCACGGTCCACCAAGTTCTACTGCGATGGAAGGTGGTGGGTGAAAAAGCGACAGAACTTCCTTGCTTTATATATATATAATCTATTTTTAAACATGGTGTAAAATAGTAAGTAGCTGTAGTTTTTGTATTTCACTCTGTTCTATCTGTCTTTTAAACTGTGACCAAGATTTGATGTCGGATTAAAACGTTAGTGTAATAATAAAAACTTGATAAGAAATTGCAATGCAAAGATCTACTTTTTTTTTTTTTTCAACTAGATCACAGTCCTACTAGGTCGTACTTAGTCCTACTAGTCGCCCTGTACACTGAACCTACTAGTTCGGGATCCCCCTTGAACTGTAAGTCACATACTTAAGGACGTAATCACCATCCAATGGAAGGTAATGAAAACCACCATCGGTTCACCAAGACCACGAGCATTCCGGGTAGAGCACCAATCCGCATAAATTAGATCATTTGAAACACAATGTCTTTCAAATTAGAAAAGACGGACAAAATGGATAAAATATGAATTAAAAAGTATTTTGTGCGCCATTTTACAATGCTACATCTGCTTGATTTAGGAGCTGATCAGGACTTACCGTAAAAACTAGTATCAGAAACACCGTATATTTAAAATTTAGGATGTTTTCATGAGACAGGATAAAAAAGTTGGAAGAACACGACAGAAAAGAGAATAAATTAATTTTAGTGATAATGTGGCATCAAGTGACTTTTACGTACGTTAGAAAGACAAATTCATAATGAAGTATCAAGTCGTGGAACATAATGAAGTCTTTAGTTGCGGAACATAATAGCAAAACTTAGAAATCAAGTTGTTAGTAACCGACTACGACTACAAGCACGGGATTTCTTCAATACCGAAGAAATTCCTCACAATAACACACAAAGACCACTTCACTCGTTTGCTACATATTAATAAAATCTCGGACACGATTTTTTAAACTATATAATTAGGGAATCTTTACTGTAACTTCCCATGCAAAACACAAAGTCAGTATCATGCAACCACATAACAAAATTACATGGGCGAATTGAACAATCACACAAACGTGGGACTCATCTCCGGTGATACTGAATGCAAATAATAAAAAAATCCACAACATACACAAAGCATCTAGTACAAAATAGGCATCAAATCACATGCAATTCAATTTTAATATTAAAATTCTAGCTACGAATTGAAAAATAATGATGGCACAAAAATTCAAATAGCATGCATAAATTAAAATGCAAATGAAAACTCAAGTTAAAATGTAAACTCAAACGAATAATGATTTTACACATTTTAAGTAGTGTTACATAATTTTACTCGTCATGCAAAATCTGAATAATGCACAATATTTTTTTTTATTACAAATACCTGAACGGTAATTTGAAACTTGAACTCAAACTACTGAAACTTGACGCCATGCTGGCAGAGGCTGAGGGAACGCTACTGTCATGTGAGAGGGATGAGTCCATTGGCATTGTGGATGATCGCTGAATTACTTTCTTCCTTTCAGCGTCCACTGTATTGTCTCCAAATACGTCTTCTACTTGGGAGGCACCTTTTGAAAGATTATGATGATACGTTGCACTACGCGATACACGAGAATGAGCGAGTTCTGATTCTTTGGACGTCTCCGTAAACTGTCGCCCTGCTTCCTCCGTTTTTGAGCGTCTATGAGCACCATGAGCGCCAAATAATACTGGACCACCAGCAGCAGATTCTGTTAATGACTCAAGGTCAAAAGAATTCTTCTGTCGAACTAGCGCACTTGAACTTTCTGACGTTGCTGAATCACAGTCTTCGCTTCCTTCCCGACTATTGCTCTCACTAGGACAAGTACTATTGCCGAACACTCCTAATGGATCATTCTCGGTGACTGGAGTTCTTGCAGGGCTATGGGGGGATCTACGAATAGGAATACTGGGTGAACGTGGGGCCGGAATCTTAGAATTATTATTCACATGAGTGGATGGCGTAAGGTAATCTTTTTGACTGTCAGTCTTCTTTGTATCACTGTTAAATTTTCCATATTTATGGACACTATCTTCTGAGTTACGTCGATGTATGCTATCTTCTGAATTCCGTCGTCCGATTCTAGCTTCTGCTCTTTCCCACATATCGTTGCTGAGCTTGTTCACTTTTGCACCAAACACGGACAAAAACTTCCCAGTTCTCTCAGCGATCTTCTTTGGTGTAGTTGTTCCAACATCTAATTCGTCAATGCTACTCACACGACTTCCCCTACTGGAATTGTGTTCGGATTTATCGTAGTCATTGTGGAGATAATCACTAACCTTTTGCTCCAGATTCTCTGAATCCTGACTTTCTGCTCGTTGCATACTACATTTTCTACCCTGCTCAGCGATGTTTACCTCACCTCTACAACTATCTTTATGAAGTCCATTAGCGTCGCACCAATTATCACGAACTTCTTTTGCACTTAAAGAGATTTTCCTTTCATTTAGTGACGTTTGAGAGTTATAATTGGATTTGGCGAATTCATCAGATTCCAGCAACAACATGTCTCTGTCAACCACTACACCATCGTCAGATGTGGCACACGAAGTACGTTGTTCGCTTCGATTACCCATCTCACGACTTAACTGATTCAGTTTCTCAAATATCTGGGCATCATTGGCAAAACTTTCAGACCTAAAAATAAAATAAAAAAATCGTATCATATATCACTAACAGAGAGTGCCTCGTATATATCAACACATATACACTTACATACAGAAAAAATCAACGGCCATGTACGACAGTACCAGAACTGCCTCCGTAAATTGACGAAATTGTTGTTTCACCAAAATTATGGGTCGACGACTTTTTAAAATTTATCCAACACATATTTATCCCACCGTTTCGAATACAAAATTTCATACTACGCATTTTTTTTACAATGAAGTTTACTTTCCGACTCAAATAAAACAACGTAACACCAGCGATATTTTTTTCGGGTACACAATGTTACGAATTGTCGAAACTATAAAAACAGTAAAAGATAAGCACCTTACCTTTAGCTTTTCTTTCCTATATTGTTTGTTTTTAAACCATGGTTGTGCAAGAGGTTCTTCACATCATCATCCGATGACTATATTTCTACTAACGTAATTAGTTTACAATTCGGAAACACAATTTTCAGGTTACGTAACATGTGTATTTTAAGCAATTGCAATTTTGCATCGATTAGTAACTTGAAAATAAGAAACTATACAAGACACAATTATGATATCTAAATACTTTATACATCATTAAATAAGGTCAGATGGTTCACACGTTCTTATTCAAAGACAACTTCTTTACAGCAAGACATCAAAACCTAAGCCCGTCACAGATTCGAGTGTTGATATCCTTCTCTCCTTGAGAGTTTTAGGAAGTAGGCCTCGAATCTGCTTGCCTTCCAGTGATGATACAAAGTATGCAACCTTAACCATTACACTACGGGGGATGGGTCCAGCTGCTACTTTGTTCGGATGCTCTCGACAACAGACATTTCTTACTGTTCACGTCTTGCGAATCGGGTCGAGAACTCACTATTAGTACGGCATATTGTACAAGGTTATTTTTCCTTCCACATAAACCACCACCCGTTCTTAGAAGCTCATCAGCTAATTTAATTTCCTTTCTGGGCTGAACGGGCAACTTTAGCCCTAGCCCATCACGTATGAGAAATGACATCCTTCGGGGATATTGGTGGGTAAGACTGGAATAAGATCGGGATTAAATGCAGGATGGACTCAGGAGGGCCGAGCCCACCCACGAACTTTCTAGGGAGGGCTGGGGCCACCCACCACTTTTATCGCACGCCATGGATTGTGTGTTTCTATATATGCACACAATACATCTGTCGACAATTATGCGGTAATATTTGGTCAATTAATGACTAGGATGGAATGCACTTGTTAGAAACGATATTTGGATGAGAGCCCTCCCACCGATCGGCTTAGAATTTAATTCCTGGATACCATTCCTGAAGAAAACTTTAGTCAGGATGGCCAGCAGTGGAGCTCCAACCTGCGTGTATCCCCATTGCTGATCCGAAGTCCGCGACATTACCAACTGGACGTCAATAATAATTCAACCAACAAACACCCCATTCTGAACGCCATCTCAACGTCAAAATTTCCATCAAGCAATTTGTTCGCAAGTATGGCGAATAATAATTGAATATGAACCGCTTGAAGCAGTACTAACTACACAGTACGAAATAGTTCTTGTTAATAATATTTTTCATGATATCTCATCCAGCTCGCAACGACTATTCACCAGAACTGTACGCAGCAAAATAATTTTCCAAAGATAATTTTAAAAAACTATTTTGCATAACAACTTGAAACGAAAATTACTTTGAAACAGTGAGGGGAAGAAGTAGCTTTCAAAACTGCGAATTTACAAGTCACTCTATATACCAACGTTGGCGTCTTCTCGGTTAACCTTATGTACCTGCTACAAACATAAGGAGAAGCATACAACAGTTAAGATTCAACCCTTCGAATTATCTTTAATAAACCCCAGTGTCTTGTCATTTACTATCTTGTCTATATAATTACATGTCAACAATATGCGTAGTATCTAAGTCTGATAGTCTTTCTTTTCACTGTAGTCTAAAACTTGATTATTTTTTTTTTGCACTTCCTTGTTTTACCCATAACAAAATATTCACCGGTGTAAGTTTCTTGTAACCCACTCACAAATACCAGGTACTAATCTTGTTGCTATATACAGAGAATTACAAAGGCATGCTAACATCTTATTCAGAGTTGGAAACCTACTTACTTTCCCATCTTCTATAAAAACCATAAATGTCAAATAATAATTATTTTAGAATTTAACTTTGGCAAATATTCTAATTATCATCCTAATGAACTTTCAAATAAGGAATCCTTTTCGAGTACGATAACTTCTTCGTGAATAAAAAAGGGCATTTTGATATTCTCCTTTCCTATTTTCTAACCCCTGTATCCATGATTCTTCACGTCCAGAACAAAAGGCCTTATTTGAAGTTGATGTTTTACTGTGTGTAATTTATGAATTAACTTTGATCATATGCATGTATGTAAACGATATATATATATGTATGGTGTTCACTCCTATTCACGATAGGTCTTGCAACGTATTCCCCGCGGGCACGAGTGCACTACTGTAGCATGTTAATCGATATATTTAAAATACCAAAATACAGGCATTCAGACACACACACATTGTACATGTCCCAACAGATAATACATAGATCGTAAATATATAACAATCTCATACAATATAATCAGCCCCAACAATCCCGCCAGAATGTCCATTTTATACCACAGTATACCTCAATGAGATTTTCAAACGTCTTGCACAAAACCCCAGACATGCTTAACAGATGATATGCAACAGCAGGCACACTACCCAAATACGTAAATTAATCTGAGATATTAACCTCGAAAAACTATGATTTTCTCAGTATGCTTCTTTACATTCATATTTTTCCTCCCTTTCATGAATTGTGATAATAACCTGCATATCCAATAAAATGATAATGTATTTCATGCTTCACCAATGAATGTAACCTGACAGATGTCTATTATAAGAGTATATTAGGTCCCAGGATTTACGCCCCATAAAATTACGGCAGATATTTTTCATGCTTGTTCCTTGACTTCGCTACAACCAGTTACAATGACTTAATATCATTGACTTATTGACTCCCATAGCATTATGCTAAAGTGTCTCAGAAACCTTCGGTTTTGTACTCGGAGCCACGCACGCAAAAAAAGGAAGAGTGCTAACCATTTGCCAATCAAAGACCCTTACGTAGCATTGTCTTTAAGATAGTACCTCACATAAAACTTTGCTAATCTTTATTTTTATATGGCTTTGTCTAGTAACTTTCGACTTCGGCCCGTCACGATTCACCTCTAAGCCATTAAAATCTACGCCCATGCCTCTGCCGGGACAGTACCTCATGTGTTCATTACTTCAATACTAATTATATCTATTATCGTAATATTAAATAATGGTATTACAGTTGTTTGAATTATAATTATTAATAATATTTGAATTAATAATGTCCTCCCTAAACGAGCTTATTAATTATTAAGAATTGATTTACAGTCTGGTTAAAGAGGGCACTAAACAGCTGCGCTCTACAGGATGACTGGGAGCAAAGCAAATAATTTGTAAGTCACCGTGGTCCGGTTTTATTATAGTTTATTGCGACAGTCAAAACGATTTATTATTCGTATATACTGATAAGCAAAGTATGGAACATGAAAATTTCAGATACAAACCAAACTTTGCCCAGAGGTCACACAATTCAAAAGCTACAAAAATGCCAAGTTACAGCTGCCCCGAGCCAAAAACACCGGAAATAATTGCCAGAAACATAGTGCGCCACGAGACGATATGATATAAGGTACGTCACATGACTCCCTATTGATGTCAAAAACGAAAAGGACGAGGAGCACACTGATGTTATCAAGATACCAGAGAGGAGGAGGCCAACAATATACGATATGGCCATCTTGAAAGCAGCCACCTCAGATATACCGGAAGTTATGTAAATGGGAAGGAGGTCGTGTGACATATCAATTTGGAGTAGAATTCAAAACGAAAACCAATGGCGTAACCACTGATAACGTATCTGTAATGGTGTACACGTGAACAGAGAATCATTCGAGCAGAGTATGGAAACACACACACATATGGAAACACAGTATTGGCATATCCATCGTTGTTTTATTCTGGTCGTTCTGCATACATGTCTGCGTCTACATGGCTGTGTTGCGGATCCCCCCGCCGCCGCTGCTGGTTTACGTTTACAGAATAAATCCAGTTGTTTTCCATACTCTGCTCGAATGATTCTCTGTTCACGTGTACACCATTACAGATACACTATCAGTGGTTACACCATTGGTTTTCGTTTCTGAATTCTACTTCAAATTGACATGTGACACAACCCCCCTTCCTATTTACGTAACTTCCAGTATATCCAAGATGGTGGTTTTCAAGATGGCCAACATATCGGTGTTATATCGTATATTGTCGGTCTCCTCCCCTCTGGCACCTTTATAATGTCAGTTTGTTCTTCGTCCTTTCACTTTTCGACATCAACAGGAGTCCTGTGACGTTTACCTCATATCATGTAGTCTCGTGGCGCACTATGTTGCGGCACATATCTCCGGTGTTTCTGGTTCTAGCGGCTATAACTTGGCACTTTTGCATCACTTGTATTATGTGTCCTCTGGGCAAAGTTTGGTTTGGATCTGAAATTTACATGTTCCACATTTTGCTTGTGAGTATTTACATTTCATATTCGATTGGATTTTAAAAGAATACGACGTTTACTCCTACTTTCATCGCCCTTCACGGATATCTGTCAAGCATTTAACACTGATCTACTCTGCACGCGGTGAAGAAAAAAAATCATGACAATAATTGTGTCTCGAATACTCAAATCCTGTCTGGACTCATCTTCAGGAAGTAAAAAGAGCAGTAATGTACCTAACGGTGTTAACAAATCAGTGAAGAAAGACTTGCGATATGATTTCAAATCTCTTAAAATGGAACTGGCAATAAATATCTGTAAAATTGTCTCTTCCATCATAAATTTTTAAACACTACTGTTACGTGTAATTGTTTTCTGAGGGTTTAACCAAGAAGTAACGTGGAAGGACATTAAAACAAAAAGTAAATAAATTAAAATACGGAAAGTATAAACAGCTTTTAATTATCCGAAACTACGCCCCTTCGAAATACTAATTATAGTTTTCCTCTTGATAATTGAACTATTGGATAATAAATTGTTCTCGGATAGTCTAACATTCTCCTATTTAGCATTTAGGTAGATTAATTGTTGCCATTCTGAACCCGAATATATAACCTTTCGAACAGCCAGTTCGTATTTACATACATACATACATACACACACACAATCGTACTGATTAGCAATACATCTTTTCGGACACAACACAATAACCATATGGACATACACGTGTATTAGGCTCTTTGCGGGAGAAAGGGGGACGATGAAAAAAGAGATTGTACACGAGAGACAACAGTAATTTTGAAAGCACATCTCACTGAAGTCCCAAACACGCAAACTAAAGATATTAATCTCACAATATTTTTATTCGATATACTTTCGAAATTTCTCAATCCCGTCCAGTAACATATACTGAATGAAAATAAATTTGCTATACTTGTGCACGAAGTTTCTATTGAAGGACTTACAACTACATATTACAACTGCTCTACTTTCGAAACATACATAAACAATAAAATACGAAGAAATCAAACTTTTCTGACATTCACATCAACTATAGCTAACTAGACAAACCAGTTCTAAGAACACTAAGCAATATTTTTTAACTCTAAGCAACCACAAACTACTTAACTATCAAACTCATATATTCGAAGTAAAATCCTGTATAGCTATACAGTCACTATACTAATAAATTTCACTACACCACATATTTTTTTAATTTTCGAAGTAGTTTTTACCAGAGTAGCTAGGCTTGCCTGCTCTCCCCGGAACTCACCCCAACTCTCCTTCCACAGCTGCGGTTCTATGGGTCTATATTTTCTGCTATTGACTTTCGTATTTAAATGTAAACTAATAATACTTCTATGGTAAGGACAACAAGAAGTCTAGTATTAAAATATACCAATTACAAGTGACAAATGTGGTTTGACTTCTTGAATTATTTGCTTATGGTTAAAAATAAAAATGTACCTTTCTGAAACAAAACTGTCCGCTTTTCATGTAATGAAATGTAACACTCCTAGCAATTAAAATATATTACCTCAACAACTTGAAATGATCTCCACATCGTTCAGGTGAACCCTTTGAATTATTCTGGCACGCTAAAGGCAAGTGTTGAATTCCTCTTTCTTGAGTGGACCGTGTGTGCAACAATTTGGGCGCTTGTCTCCCACAAAAGGAGAAATCGGCTTGAACCGCACTACCACTCCGATGCCGCCGCTTCAATACTTCCCGATTACCTCTCGTGGATGTTGCATTATCCTTATTACTATCGGTGATCCGTACAGGACCTTCATAGAGACCAGTCATCAACAAGCCAGCACTGCTATCAACTACAAAAATACCATGTATTAGGACTTCAACTACGAGCACATGACAAAAAATCAGAATTTTCTACACAATACTACCTTAGTCCGAACTATTATAAAACAACAACTTCACATGTATATCAGCAATCATACTTATATTTCGAAACACAGAAAATGTA
>JAGDQP010072022.1:0-10563 GCA_022664845.1 Lepisma saccharinum | reverse complement strand
TTTAAATTATTTTTCTCTTTTAATTGACTTTTCATTAATTTTTATTATTGGCCCTCTATTGAAATTTAAGTGGTCTTTAAACAAGACATACTTGGTCTTCTCCGCCGATATCGTGAGTTTGTTGTTCTTGCACCATGATGTCATTCTTCCTGTCATTTGGTTAGCTTTAACTTGCTGTTCGTTCCTGTTGTTTCCTTTTATTACGACCGCCAGATTGTCCGCGTATCCCACAACCCTTTCCACCTGTTCCAATCCATCCAGCAGTTCCAGACATGGCTGAAATACCATGTCCCATATTATTGGCCCGAGTACGGATTCTTGCGGGCATCCTTTTGTTAGTGTTTTCCGCACCATGCCATCAGCTGTATTTATCTGTATTGTTCTGTCCTGAAAGTAGTTTTTGACTGTTTTCCAAACAGAGGGATTAACCTCAGTATTTTCCAACTCTATTGACACTGATGGCCACCATACATTGTCGAAAGCACCTGTAAAGTCAAAGAAGATTCCTATTACGTATTTGCAGTTCTCTTGATTAAGTGTATTTATTGTTCCGTATATCTCATTCACTGCGTCTTCGGTCGACTTGTCTTGATGGAAACCGTACTGTAATCTACAATGTTGGAGATTGTTTCTTCTGTCGTTGATTCTTCTAACTATCATTTTCTCGAAGATCTTACGTATCGCATTTAACAGGCATATATGCCTGTACGACTTCGGGCTCGTCTTCGGTTTGTCTTCTCCTTTTTTAACAATATGATGAAATTAGCTTTTTTCCATACTTTTGGGAATCTTCCCTGACTCAGGCATTGGTTAAATATGGTGTCCAAAAATCTTATAAAGATTTGTATATTTCGTTCTTAATCCCGTCTGGTCTCGGTGCTTTGTTGGATTTGAGGGTCTTGATTGGAGCCATCACTTCATCATTTGTTATTAATGACAATTCTTGATTTTCGTCGACATTTGGGGATACTTTGTTACTTGTCCGATCCGTGTATTTTCTTCGTTATCCTCATCCTCGTTGTCGTCAGGAAATAATTTGGAGAAAATGAGTTCCACTGTTTCTAGCCATGGTTGTAAAAGTTCCATCTTCTTTCTTTAGTGTGTTCATTACTTCCTTCGTTTTGATTTTTAGCATAACTATTTTGTAGGGCATGCCCCAGATATCCTTGCTAAAGTTCTTGTCCACGAACCTTCCCCAAGTTTTCTTTTTAGTTTCAAAAAGTTAATTCTCAAATTGTTGTTTAATTTGCCTGTATTTGTTCAGGCGTTGTGATCTAAGTTCGTGGTCCCCGACTGCCCTGTAGCTTTTCCTGCTCACTTTTAGTTTCCGTTTTAAGTTTTCCAATTTTTGGGTCCAGAAGTTTTTTTTCTCTTTTTGACTTGGCCTATTTTAGGTGCTAGTTTTTAATTTTATCTTGCGTGGCTTTTTCTATTTCTTCGGCCAGCTCGTCCCAATTTGTATTTTTCTCAATTTGTGGTAGGTCCAATTTGTCCAGTAGTTTTGTGAAGTTTAATCTTTTGGTACTATAGTTTAGATCATCAGGTTCATTTATGTCATTATTATTGTCGTCCATCATAAAATTTATGTTAAAGCTGATGACACTATGCCGATAGTCGCGTGCTCGATCACATTCCATTCCTGTATATTTCTATAAAGATTTCCACTGGTTAAAGTTATATCAATATTACTCTCCGCGCCAACCCTGCCGTGAAACGTGGATGGTTCATTCTCCTTGTTGTGTATGATTAGGTGATATTGGTTGATGATGTCTTCATACTTTTCACCGTTTTCATCTGTTCTCGGGCAGTGCCAGAGCGGAGACTTGGCATTAAAATCCCTCAAAATTAGTAAATTACTCCTATAAAACCCGTCCAAAATTTCCTCTAGTTTATCTACAAAAAGCCGCTGGGATAGAGAACTGGCAGTAGAGATTAGCTACTGTAATTTGATTTTCCCCAAGTTTAAGGTTAAAAGTCTGGATCCATTTACATGCACAGTATATCTAGAATCCACCAGTGCTTCAATCTTCCTGTTGAATATAACTACTGCGACCATAGGATTCGGGTCCTCCGGTAGTCATACCATGGCGTCGGTCGGCATGCCCATCATCTTTCCCTTATTAACATAGGGCTCTTGGATGCATGCCACGCCCACTTTTTCCTTCTCACAATATAGTCTTAATTCTTGTGTGGCTATTTTTGATTTGTCCAAGTTACTCTGGATGAATTTGAACGACTTATGGTTGTCTTAAGTGGACGTAACATGCCGGGAAATTTTCTGTCGGGATGAACACTGTGCGTCCGTACGCCATGACGAATTGTCTGTATATGTTGTTTAACTGGAGGGACTCATCCCTCCTCTCGAATACTTTGTCGGTCAGGTCCAGTAGCTTTCGTGGATCTGTAATTATGCCATTTGAACGTAGATTTATTCTGTCCACTTCGTCGATTATTGGAAAGGTGATCGTTTTTCCATTTGGATGAATGTTCCTGACAACCGTTCTAAGGGCGTCTGCCAGAAGTAATGGTTCTTCCAATCGGGACAGGATATATCCTTAATTAAGGCCTGTATAGAATTCGTTTGGATTAAAGTTTGTGGTTCTTCATTCTTCTTCCGCCAGTTCTCCCTCCGTATCTTGCATGTTAGGTATTTCCATATAATCCATCTATGCTTCAGTTACCTCGGAACTCCTATTCTTACTATGTTTCTTCTTATATAGTCTAGAGATCCAAGATTTCCATCCTTTTATTTTCTTCTTCACTTCTTCTTCCTTTCTTTTCTCCGTTACTTGTCTCTTAGCTATAAAATCATTTTCTTCTTCATCCGTCTGCGTTTCGTCTTTATCTTCCGGGCTTTCATGAGCCTCGTCCGGGGCATGCGTTCTGTTTTTCTTTGTTTCTTGTGTGTTCCAAGTCCTCATAATATTCTTTTACAGGAGTCTGTCCTGAACTATCATCTCAAGACCGACACTCTCGATGTCATGTTCCCATTTCTTCAGAGCTAGCAGAACGTTCTGAGAATCCACCCTCCAGAGCCCCATCCCTATGGCTGGTATAACTATTTTTACTTTTTTTTTGTCATGTTCAACTGCCGAGAGTAAGTCTAACGTTAATTCTAGGTCTTCTTGGAAGGTTTCTCTGCATGACTTTATGTTAATAATTTTGCAGTTGTACCTATTTTGTGACAGGTAGATTTCTAATCTCTTATTGTCTTCTAATTTGATGTCATAATATTCCAGTTTTTCTAGATTGTATTCATCGTGTGACAGAGCTACCGTCTGGGCGAAACCCCTGGGAAAGGTGACCAGATTGGGGTTAATATAATGGAGTACTATTTGATCTTCCTGGTACATATTTATGTGCCCATGCTTTATTACGAGGAATTATTCCGTTAATTCCATGTTGTTGTTTTCTGTTACCCAATTACTAAAGTTTTCTACCATCTTATTATGTTTAAAATCCAAAAGCCTTTCTAGGTTTCTCTTTTTCCTGCATGGGGAGGTTCTTCTTTTTTGAGGTTGGTGATGTTTTGTCTCGACTCGATCTGGATTACAATCCATAATGGAAACGATCTATGACTCGCTGTAACGCCAACTTGTACTATTGACATTCTTGTTGGGTTTTGGCCCCACACAGCTTTTTCCTCGAATTGCAGGGAATGCATATCTTCTTATGCTTATCTTTGCACTCCGTCTTTTGTGGCCTTTTTTGTCACAGCACCCACAACGCGCGTCATTTCTACAGTGGGCTGTTATGGGATCGTAACCATGGTAATTCAGGCAAGTTGTTACCACAAGAAAATCCTTAACATTGGTGGCTTCGTAGCCGATGTAAATCTGCGGATTTCTTAAAATGGTTTCCCTTACTTGTTTGGATACCTCAAACACAAGATGGTACCTATTTTGATTCTTGGGACTTGTATTAAATCTTGGTCTTATGAGCTGCTTCTGTTCGTCGGTCAGCTCTTGAAGATTTCTTTCTGTGAGTTCCTCTGTTGCCTCGTTCTCCTTGAGCTCGGATGGTATGTTAAACATTATCATTAACGGGCTGTGCTTATTGCTCTTATTGGTTAGATCGAAATTTTGGATCATTCCTGGGTGCTGCCTAATCTTCTCCTCGTCCTGAGCTGTCGCCATCTGCATGATGAGCGCTGTCAATGCTTGAATAATTTGAAAGTTGATCCGGTCCTGCCTACTCACTGTCCTGGTTAACCTCATTCTTGCTTCCTTGAGGCTTTCCCGCTCCTTTGGTTTAATGACGATGGTTTGTCTGGAATTTCCTTTGTTTGAGTCGATCAAACGCGTCCTTTCCGGAATTTGGTAGTGTCCCTTTTCAACAGTTATGCAAACCTCACTGTCGGTGTTGGTGCCACGCTTAGCCCTTTAGTTGCCTTTAGGCTACCATTCTCCGTGCAGAGTTTCTTAATTTCCTCTTCCAGTTGTCGCATCTTCTCCTCGATTTCAATTTGTCTTGTCTCTAGTTGTCCGTTTATGACCTCAAATTGCTTTACGTGAAGACTACCTTGGATCGCCTCTTCTCTATTGTTTGTCTAGCTCATGCTCCCTCTCCTCTAGTTTGGTCTGGAGTTGGACTAGCTTGATTTCACAATTCCTTAGCCTTTCGTTTTCTTTTCCAAGTTTAGCTTGGTTCTTTCTAGCTCGAGTATTCTATCCTCTAAAAATGCCTGTCGGATCTTGAGGCCCTCCATTTCCTTTCTTCTTTTGGTCATCTCCTCCTCTTCTTCCGATGTTCCCTTCCTCTTGGTTGTATTCTAGGATACTGGATTTGGCGTTCCTGGTCTTGACATGCTCTCCTCCGCATCCCGGTCAGTGGACCCTTTTCTCACGTTCCTTAGAGACCCTAGTGTCCCATCTTTGTCCCTGTGTATTTTCTCCCATTCTGCATACACTTCGTCGATTATGCCCTGTTTCAGTTCTTTGTCCACTTTATTGGATCGATGTTTCGTAACATTTATTTCCTTTCTTGCTTTGAAATCTAAGGTAGAAAGGGTTGTTCGGGTACTCACGAGTGTCCGCGCTAGACTTAGCCATTCACCGTCAAATTTTTCCAGACTCGATCTGATGACGTCCGCGAGGTCGAACCTTTTCGCCATTTCCGATTTCGGTTTCGCACACTTGTAAAAGGTACACTACACACAGTATACAGTACACCAGAACACAAAAAAAGGATAGTGCTTATCACTTATGGAAGACAGTGGGTGCACCCCCAGGATCGCGGTTCAAGGCACACGACAATCGGAAAGCCGTAGACCCCCTGGAAAAGGGGAGGGTGGGGAAAGCGGAAAAACGGAAGAAAGGAAAAAATGGAGAAAAATTGGTGAAAAGGGTAACCGAAAAAGTTTTTTTTTTTTTTTTTTTTACATATTTCGGGGTGGTGGTCAGTTATTGCTACAAAGCGAGTTCCCTAACCCTTGCGTGATGCTTGCCATCCCGGCAAACACGCAATAGTGCTAGAATAAAAAGCGACGACGCATATATAGATTATTAGTTATTTTTGTTTTATGAGTCCATACAAGCTTTTTCACTTACATCCATTAGAGTACGATTATTATCGGTTCTAAGAATCCATCAAAGTTTTGTACAGCCTAAGTGCACATCGATTTTTTAATGGAGTCGCATTAATGTTCATCTTTTTGTTTTAGTATTTCTGTGTATATGTTTATTACTTCTCATACGTCGTTGTCGTTTAGACAATAACGTTCAAACAGTGTCTCGGTGGTTGTGCAGCCGAGTCCTCGAAGAAATTAACTGCTGATAGTCTTAGTGTGGTGTTCATTATGCCTATGTCTGGAATAAGACCGGGATATGTTACTAAAGATTCCCCTAAAAGACCTAAAATCAAAGTTTGGGCTGAAGTAAAGGAATATTGGAGAGATTATTGTCAAAACACAACCATCCATGGTTTCAGATTTCTAGTTGAAACAAGAGTCAGCAATTTGGAAGTGTAAGTTTTAAACTTCCTTCTTTGTGTTAGAGATTTTATAATATCATTCAGGTTCCTACACAATACCAGAGTACAAGGGCAATAAGATTATGGGTCATTCTAGAAAAACATCACCAGGTGACGCTTGTCGCACCATTTTAAAAGAAATTTGGAAATAATATATGTCACACATATGGAGTTCTAAATTAAGAAATCAAGTTTCGAATTTACTACTCCAACCGACTGGAGTTGTATATGATGTCCTCCATGCAGATGGATAACGGAGGACATCATATAATTTTTCGTATGGGACGTCTACCCGCCTTTTTGAATAACTCGAGTTCTGTAAGAGATATTGGAACAAAACAAAAACCAATCTTTTCTTTATGCTTCAAGCTTTAATTTTCGTCTGGTTTCATTTCTGACAAGAAAACGTTACAGAATATAAGCTTGAAAATGCGCATATATTTGTATTTTGTGCAATGTTTGATCAACAAAAAGTGAATCTATTTTTTGGTGTATCCTTTTCAATTTTTTTTCATAAAATGTCTTGACTAACAATAAGAGATAATTTCCATATTATTTGATTTGAAATTAAGTGTTCTTCTTTTAGGTAAATAATGTCTAAACCCAGCCACGAGTGTAATATTTCTAAAGTTTAAGGTCATTTCTCTCAAAGAGTTAAATTTAAAAATCTATTTTCTTTTACCACCAAAGGCCCTAACTTAGTTGAGTTTGATCTCAAAATTTTATTCTTGTAATTTGCCCCATTTTTGAGAAATGAATGTTGAGAAATTGGATTATGAGCCATTTTTAGGAATACTCATTTCTGTAAAATGACCTCTACGCAGGCACAAAAACTCGTTTTGCCGTAAATTCTATCCTTTTGGATTCTTAAATCTGTCACACAATATTTTATAAGACAAGCTAAAATGGATTTTATGGGCGGTAACAGCACTATGGACAATATTTTATGTTGTAAAGAATTGCTGAATGAGTCATCCATATTTAAATTTGTTACATAAATCGACCCTAAGTTATGCCATAAATCAATTCAATTCGACACAAAGTTATGCAATGGAAACGGATAAAGCTAGTGAAAAATTATCATTCTATTTCGTCAACGTCTATTTTCACAACTTTAGCAACATACAGTCTGTCATGGAGAGACAGGTTACATAGTCAGTGAACATTGTTGGGTATTAAGAGCATGTGTTGTCGTACGGTCTTTTGGTATTACAAGAACATCATTTGAAGCTCCGTTAGAAACGATTTCTGCGCTGTAATTAGAAAAACCTGTACACAGAATTTGTAAATCCTAACCCAGACATGAGAATATGATTACATTTTCTTTTCTTCGTTCAAAATGATGTAGGTAATAAGAGATGTAGACAGCTGTACAGGCACTGACACACCCAGGCAATATTTAGCAAAAGATTTGCTTACAAAATGGAATTAAAAAACAATAACAGAGTAATGATAATGCGGAGCAGCCATGTTGCCAACTGAACACTAGGTAAATATAAAATTAACTTTTTTTTAAAAAAACAAGGATCTTTCAGGAGCATAATTTACTTTACGTGTTCACATTTTCTTTGGCACTCGAGTGTTAATACAACATTTACCAAAGAACGCACAAGGTAAATTGTTTATCCCTAAATTGCAAATTTTTAACTTCCTTCAAACTTAAAAATAAAAGATGAAATGTCCACCATAATTTCTCCTGACACAAATGTATAACATGTGAAAAAAGTAGATTTTTATATTTTGTCGCACCAGAGATATTGAGCCTACAATATGTATAAAATATTTTTTTTTTGATTTTTCAAAAACCCATTAAAAAAAATTAAGGAAGCATATATAAATATACATATTCTGCATATCTTCAACATACTTTGATATGTAACAGAATACAAAATAATAACAATAATCTCTTCCGTGCAGAAAAACACCCTGAAAACTGAAATAGCTTCTATTTCGACAACCATCACATTTGGATCCCATTTTGACTAGTTCGATTACATTTTAAGCTTTTCATGCAGAGGACTAAAATGATCAAGCAGACTTTAAAGGAAGAGATACTTTTGTTTGAATGTCCTATGACATACTATCCCGCAGATATTACATTTACCGTAAACGTCTACAAACACAAATGCTTGCATACGCTGCAATACAAAAATCACCCCCAATAATTAATCGGTTGGAGTAAAAATGAAAGAATACATATTTTGAATTGTTCTTATACATATAAGGTATATAAGTACTGAAAAAAACATATTTTGTTTTAAAAGGGGATCATGCAACCAAGCCAGATGATGAGCGTTCCTAAAACTGGCGCATAGTTCAAGTTTTGAAAATTTGAAAATTCAAAAAAAAAACTTAACTAGGTATTGTTTTAGATTTTTAAATTAACCTCTTTTCCAGATGAATGTCCTTGAACTTTATCAATTTTACCCTCATAGCTGTGTTTAGACATTATTTGCCTAAAAGAGAACACTTAATTTTAAATCTATGAAATATATATATAATAGTCGAGACATTTTGTGGAAAAGTGAAAAGGGTACTCCAACATTTAAGTATACTTTTGGGTTATAAAAATGCACAAATTGCAAAAGTATACGTAATTTCAAGCCTGTACTTTGTAATTTTTTTCTTATAAGAATTAAACAAAATTAGACTGAAATTAAAGTGTGAAGCATAAAGAACTGTTTTTTGTTTCATTTCAATATCTCTTACCAAACTCTAGTTATTCAAAATGGTGGGTAGACGTCCCATGCGCAATATCACATAATGACTTTCCCTTTCCCCCTCCATTTCGTCCCCCCTTGTTGTAGTAAAAAAAAATCTAAACTTGCTTTTGTTACTTTTAAGTACATATGAATAACATATATTATTTCCAGATTTTTTGATATTAATATGTCAACCTTTTATTTATGAAAGGGCGAAAACTAATGGAATGATTGTTATCAATCTAGATCGTGTATGCGGAAGCAAAAGAGGCAAAAGAAGATCCTCCTACTTTCCCCAGTACAGCTTGCTCATTGAATAAAGCATCTCTTCATTATTATTATTATTATTATTATTATTATTATCATTACCAGCATAGGGTATAGGATTCTGTTTCATTTAAATAACATTTTAAAAAAATGCCGCTCCGACGCAAGGTGAGTGTGTGCTCTCTCCCCTCCCTCTCCTACGCTTCGACGACTACTCACTCGGCAAGCTTCGGTACTTTTCGCGAAGTGGGCATGGCCGGTGCCCTAGTTCACGACTTCACGTCGCTGGTTAACGTCAAGTGATGTTCTACCCAGGGGCAGGCTTGTGGCCCAATATCCTTGGGTAAAGTGAGCCGATAGAAGATTACAATTTTCTTCTGTCGGGTGAAGATAATTTTAACTACAATAAAGGCGTTTACTATAGTTTTTAGTGGATTCCGAGCCATTTGTGTCCCTACCGAGAACCAGTTAGTTTCAAGGTGACGAACGTAGCCACGTATTCCTAAGATTTTGTTTTCTTGCCCTCCAACTTAAGGTTAATCTAAAGCAACGATCTCCAACAAAAGATGGCAGCACTACCTCCGTATATGTCTAATGTATTTTTTATCGTTGTACGACATTTCAATGCTGCTTCTACAAATTCAAGCTTAGAGAATTCTAACTTCCGGGGAAGAAAGTTCATAACTAATTGAAAAGTTCGATCAATGCTGATTTTTTATTTTATTTTTTGTCAATTGTTGAATGAGCTTCATTGTTATAGGTTTTACTATTCACAACAACAATCAAGCGATTTCAACAATGAAGAGAAAACTAAAATTAAAAATCGGCATTGATCGAACTGTCTAATTGGTTATGAATAGAATCCGGAAATTTGGGAAAATGACATTTCGTTTTCGTTGCAAATTATCTGCATATAAATAATAGGTATCATTTTTACTCATCGTGGGAGAGTTTAAACAGGGTTTTTATTTTGCCTTTTGTTGCTTATTTCTAAACATAATGCCTTTCTTCTACCTTTTAATGCATTTAGCAATTTTTTTAAATTTATTTTTAGCATTAAACGCAAATATACTATATAGCCTTTGTCGCCTTAAGCTGTCTGCTAGCCTTGAATTCAGGGGGAGAAAATTGTGACTAGGGGTGATTCTTTAAGGATTTAGGCTGAACTTGTGTATCGCCTCCAATTTACTGTCGTCACCTTTCACTGCTTCAGTGTTTTGTGAATCTCTGGTATACTTCGCATCAAAAAAATTGCGACAGCGAACGCCGTGCAGCTAGGCAACCCAAATGGCACCTTCTTATCCTATAATCGTGTCCGGTAAACAGACTCCCTCTTTCTCCTTCCTTCGTCTCGCCCATACTAAAATCAGCAAACATCACGTGTACATTTTTGTTTTCAAAATACACATGTATTAGTTTCAATAAAATGAAAGAATAAAATCGAGACGAATCAATATACTGTACATAAATTGATGAAGGGAGAAATTGAAACACACACAATGAAAAATTGAAACCGATGGATGTCTGTTAGACAGAGGAAGAGATATGAGAGAGAGAGAAAAGGGGAGAGAAGAAGAAGAAGAAGTAAAGATAAAAATATGGAATTTAAACGTAGTAAAAAAAA
>JAGDQP010072020.1:0-10564 GCA_022664845.1 Lepisma saccharinum | reverse complement strand
TGCATTGAAAATTTGCGCCTTTTTTGACGTTCAATTAGGGGCGATCCTGTTTTCTATATTCCTTTGCTATTTCCTTTATATAACCTCCGTTTCAATGTACAAATGAAATTGCCTGCATTATTACTGAAGTATCAAACATAACACTTCGCATAATGGGATTTACCTATCCTTTTTTTATTTTTTCTATACATTGGAATCGATCTGATACAGAACCATTTGTTTCCAATGCATGCCTTATTTATCACTAGTGTAATTGAATGATGCTAACAACACAGCTATATACAAGAAACGCATAAAATTAGAATAATGTATGTGACCTTGATGGCGCAATCCTCAAAATGCTCTGTTAATTTCTTTCTGTGTCCCATTTTTCTCCTGTTCCTTCGCGCACACGAATACACATACACACACACATGTATATCCCAAGCCCACATGCCTGATTCTCTTCCCAAGTGAAAAGTCTCTAATGTAGTATTGCCGAGTCGATTTCATGGGAGTGTCTTGTGTAAAAGCTCCCTAGGAGGTTGGGACACCCAGTGGCCTTTGGGATGGTAGTCATTCTGATCGACAGTTTGAATTTTGCTCCCGGAATCTGAGAGATTCTCCGTTGCTGCCCGCCCCGCCTGCCTTTGGAGTGAACCGCTCCGCGAGTTATCGATCCCCAACTAGCTCGACTTCACTTGGTTCGGCCAGTATTGGTACACTCTCATGGTCTCGTAGCTAATAGACATAGCAGGAAGGAGCACCTTCCCGTGACAGGGGTATCGCGACTCCCTACCCGCCGGAGAACCGAGGTAGGCTTCATTCAGCACCTCTTCATCCCTCCAGTGTTCCAAAGTGTTGTGATTTATCTTTTAGAAGTCTCCCTCATGTGACTTGAGATGTGTGTGTGTGAGGTTAGGGCGGTGTCTCGCATCAACATCTTCTGCCTTCATCAGCTTCTGTGGTGAAAAGTTTTCCCTGCTACAAGTTTGTGTTGATCATATTTCGTAATTTGTCCTTCAATTGTAAGTGTCCATTGGCTAGAAGCTTTTTTTCTTTTTCGGGTTTCTTGTTTTAGCATAAAAGAAAATTTCGCTCAGGATCTATCTCAGTATTCAGAGGGTGGGGCTGGTTGAAGGACTTCGTGAAGGGGAGGGGAGGAGCAAATTACTGTGTGAGAATTTGTGGTGGATTCTTCGAAAGATGAAGGATACTAAAAGTGAAATTAATCATTGTTTTAAATCATCAAAATGTGTATATTTTCCGTTATGTGCTAGTACTTTAAGATGTTTTCTTATATCAGTGTTCCATAAGAATGCATTTCTTTTATTTTATATATACCAACTAAGATTACCTTCGTAATTAATGACTAGACATTTTAGTTGTTAGAAAGTTTGTCACTCAAGAAAATTTAGGATTTTTTAATAATACAACCATGTAATTAAAAAAAATAAAAGAACAATTAGATGGCAATCAGTATATGGTGTTTCTTTGGATAATGATACGTAGTAATTTGGAGTTCATTTGGTACCAAACACTGCATGTGTTCTCTTTTCTTCCAGTTCGAGGCACGTGTTGCATGGGGGAGCTAATTGGTACGTACCTAACAGAACGGCAACTAGTTGCGGCGTGAATCGGTGTGACTCAAGGTAAGTTGATTTCCAAATGGTTTTGTGTTTCTGCATGTGGAGGGTTGTATCTGTGTCTTTCTGCATAGATGGGATGAAGTAGGGATTTTGTCCATGATAACATCAACATTTATACTCCATTTTGATGTGTTAAGTTAAACTATTTTCTAATTCATTTTTCAGTAAAATTATATTTTTAAGTTATTCATGTATCCAACATAAATTATTAACTTGGACTTCAGTGCGTGTTCATTATGAAAATAAATTATAATAAGTGTTTTATTTATAGCTAAACTAATGCGATGCATGAATGTGTTTGAAAGCTGTATTATATAAGAAAAGATCCTACCAGTGTTTGTCACAGTGTAGATAAAGACAGTAACAACTCTATATTACCGGTTCAACCCTTCCTTAAGTAATCTGTTTTAGGAAAAGGAAATTCAAACCAATCAATTCAGTGGCTTACTTGAAGCCACATCTCCCAGTATTAATGCATGGAATCTATCGATCAGTAATTTAACCATGGCTGCCCCATTTGGAGTTGCAGGAGGAGGGGCTTAGATCGATGGAAAAGCATTCTTAAAACGCTTGCGCTTGGACTATCCGTTGTCTCAAGAGCCGTGGTTTTAACAGTTGTCACTATTTCCTGTCAAACGCATCATTTTAATGAAGTAACAAAATAGCAATATTAAACACTGGTCACTCAAGATCTGGATTTTTCAAGAAAAATGTTTATTTACTTACTTCTCTCAAACGAAAGGGAATTTCTCTTCCACTTTTCATTTCACACAACGTCTACGCATAGTTTTAAATTCGTTCTATGAATTTCCGGTTTACTTGTAAATTTCCTTTGTGGCTGATTTATTTTCCTCCCAACTATTTAATTTCTTTTAATATGCCAGGGAGTTAGTATATCATTAAAGGAAATATCAAGAGAGTGAGTTTGCCATACTTTGGTAACTTTAAAGTTTTTATTTTAAAAAAAAAACTTTACAACTTTGGTCTTTACAGCATCTTAATACTACACCGTCACGTCTTACGCTTCTCTAAAGCCATGGGATAGGGAATGAGGAAACTAATGGCCAAATTATGTTGTGAAAGTACTATCCCAGTATTCACCTCGTTTGAATGAGAAAAGCCTTTGAATACCTTAGATAAGATGCGGGCATGAGCGGGACTTGAACCTAAGCGCTACCTTTGCAGGAAGTTAAGGGTTAAGCTGTTACATGAACTTCTTAGTTACGTTCTGCATCGTTGACATGCCAAGGTACCATGAGTTGATTGTTGGTCGGTACTAACCTTCATTTAAATCAAAATTTGCAACAATTGAAGATTTGTTCGTTCGATTTTTTCCTTGATCCTGTCAATGAATCCTTCTTTCTGCTTTGCCTCAAAACAACCAGCTATTCCAATCATTTGTCTTCCATTTCTGGAAAAGCAATGAATAAGCTTCTTTCTCTTCTCTATCCACGCCACACAGCTATAGTCTCACTGTAAACGAGGAATATTCTTCGGGGAGTATGACATATTGCTGGAAGATCCCAGGAATATTCCGGTCTGTACATGAATATGCCAATGTTCACCTTGATTAAATTCCAGCAATACTCTTATGTAAGCTCGAAATAGTTCAACACTCTTTTAATAAATCTAGCCTTAGAATACGAGATTATCTTACAACTGTTTCTATTCATGTATGTAATTATTCTCTTGAAATATATTAGGAATATTCTGTGGATATTTCTTCATTATCCAAGCATTATTCCTAGAGAATATTTCCAAAGTTGCAGGAATATTCCTGGAATATTGGGAGTTAAAATGAAATAAGGTAGGTCAGCGCAATTTCGCCATGTTTGCAAATCTGCCACCCATACTTATTCTCATTCTAAAAGAAATAAAAACAACTAGAATCAGTGTTAGGTAGAGCAGTGGAGGATGATGATGGCTTTTGGTCTATTTCCACATTCATAGTCTGTACGTATGCACGGTGCTAACAATTATGGTAACGAAAGTGTTGTTGATTTCACTCTTGCTTCCGTGTCTATTTTTAATAATATTAATCAATTGATTCTTAAGCTAAGTAGTTTACTGAAATGTTCAAACTGTTTGTTCTCCATATTACACATTAGTTCGGTTCTATGACTGTCTTTCATTTCTGGGGTTTTCACCACTTGTTTGCGAAATGTATTGGTGCTTGCAATTTCGCCATATCAAACAGCTAAGTGTATATGCCAATTTCTAATTTTTATTTTAGGTTAGATTTGACTCAAAAATACTTAGGGAATGTCGGGAAAAGTATGATCCTACAGATTTTCTGCTAATAATATTCGTGTGAAAAGTTTTCTGCATTTCAATCTTTTTTAATAATTCGTTCCGTTGCAAATTAATATGTAATTGCAATATTTGAAATAATGAACATTAGAGGAATTATTTCAATGATTTTTATACTTTACATATGGTGAACCACAATATATATGCCAACTGGAGATGTAGTCTTGCGATCTAAAGCGTTAGGCCAGCGACTCAGAGCTCGCGGGTTCGAATCCCGCCTGGGGCATGGATGTTTATGGATTTTAACTAGGTGCATTAGCCAAATTGTGACGGGCCGAAGTCAGTTACTACACTGGCCCATACAAAATAAAGTTTACTAAATTGGAGGCGAAGCAAACAATTTCGAAATAGGCTGGCGAAATTGAGCCCACAGTGTTGGGCTTTTCGCATTTTGGAAAGTTCTTATTTTCTTTCTCCTGAATAATTTATAGTTTTATGAAGATGTTCATGTAATTTTATAAGGACATAAAAACTCATTGTACACCATGCGTATGTCAATTCATTCCATTCTTAGCATTAAAAAAAGAATCGTTGAGGCTTAGCATGGCGAAATTACCCTCACCTACCCTATTTTTGGAATACAATAAGTTGTGTAGGCGTTTTCTTCGATGTTTCTTTCGTGTTTTTGACTCTATTCAGTAATCCTCTGTTAGTAACTTCCGCACTTTAAATGTACTGTAAGTGCAACTTTTGAACATCTAATATATATGAAAACTTCTTATCACTTCTGTGCACTTTAAACTGGTTTTTAGAAGTAAGTGTGTATGAGGGGGCAGTCAAATGAAAACTGGTCAGACACAAAAAAGTGTCATTGAACATTTATTACCTCATAGGTAATCTCTAAAACTGTTAATACATTTATCCCACTGGGAAATAAGACGGTCAATCCTATCCTTGAATAAGCTTCTGGGCTGCCGACAGAACCACTTCTTTTCCCAGCCACACACGTCCTCGTCCGATGCAAGCCGATATTCATGACTGTCTCTTCATCTCTCGAAAAATGTGGAAATTGCATGAGGTTCCGTCAACAGCACAGAAGACTCAAGGATAGGATAGACGGTCCTATCTCCCAGTGGGATAAATGTATTAACCGTTGTTTGGAGTCTTGGTTTGGGGTAATAAATGTTGAATGTTAGTTTTTGGCGTCTGACCAGTTTTCACTTCACTGCCCCCCGTATACTAAGCTGTTCTTGTAGCCTAGAAGATAAGTTTGGCGGGAGTGGGTATATTTTGGGGATCCCTGGTCGTCTCGGTGATACCATAATGGCTTGACCGACTGAGCTACCGAATGCAACTAAGTTCGTCACATTTCTTGTTACATACAGAGTGTCTCCGAAATAATGGTTCAAACTTCGGGAGGTTATAATTTACATCAAAACAACAAAAATGTTCCTTTGAAGAAATTCAAAATTATGCATGTTTTCGGAGATGCATGGCAAGCGCTGAAAGTCACGGCGGCATCGTCTCAAATGACATCATAACGTAAATTCGGGAGAGATTGCGCACAATTCAGAAAAAAAAAATACTAAAATTCGAATTTTCATCAAAACCTCTAAAAAATTAGAAAATATTTTTTTCAGTATCTTATACTCAATTACATACTCAATCTTTGTTCATTGTAAGCTTCAAAAACCTTAATTTGCGCAATCACTTCTAATAGGGTGGGTAAGATTGCGCATATGAGTAGGAGAGACTGCGCATGAGAATAAGATAACATTCGACATAAACTACTTTTTGTTATCCAGAACATTATGAACTGTTGTATTACAAAAAGTAATTAGGAAAAGCAATCTGAATAATCCTATTAAATGTTATATTTCTTACTCTTAGTAGTGTTTATAAAGTTTTCTAATACAATCATAAGTGGACAGAGGAAATAATTGACTCTGTGTGGTAATCAGGGAATATGTGTGAAGTAGTGAACCATGACCAAAAGTGAGACCGAAATTTATAATTAACGTACCTTACGTGAATGCGCAATCTCTCCTCTCATGGTATTAAATGAATGTACTGCGCAGTCTCTCCTACTTGACGCTTGCGCAAACTATCCTCATTAGGGAGGAGAGATTGCGCACATATAGCATGATTGGAAATTTCGCGAATGACCGAAACCTACGTACAACACTATTTCTGACTAAGAATTAGCTCAGGTACTCTTTGATTTATAATTATCTAACAGTAAAATATTTCCTTTGAAAAAATACACAACGTTCATGAAAATTCAAGCAGTTACCATTTGTCGTAGACGCAAAAATATAAGTTTCAGCAGCCACCACCTATCAACACAAGAATTTAACTGGCCAGTCTGCCAGTACTGTATTCACTTCTTCTTCACTCGCAACACGGCAGTCCCTTTTTTCCCCGTCTTTCCGGGATGTGCGCAATCTCTCTTACCGCGCAATCATGTGCAATAAGTGCATTACTGTCCTTAGGGCAGGGCAAGGCAGGCGGACCGTCTTAGTATACACAGAAAATAATGTTACTAATTCGCAACTAGATTCAAGGTGACTGAAGAGAGCGGAAACAGCAGAAGGAAATGCTTCTATGTTATGTGAATATCCTAACAGTGTCATGTACAAAGTTAAATTTCAAATTTCAAATCAATTCAATAAACTAAAATGAAAAATAATACTCGCAAGAATGATCTAACGAACTTCTAAAATTCTATAGATGCCTTGAGAAACAAGGAGACGATGCAGCCTTGGTTTCAAGCTTCCTAAGCCGGCCGGGTGTCCGAGCGGTCTGCGACGGTAGGTCATCGTCTCGAATGTCCCTGGTTCGAGTCGCGGCAGGAGTATGGGTGTGGATTTTAGCAGCTAAAGGCGAATCGTGAAGGGCCGAAGTCCAAAGTTACTGGACTGGCCTATATAAAAATTAAGTTGACCAAAGTTTATCAAGGTTCCTAAATTAATTGTATTATGAGTGAAGGTAAATGTGAATTTACAAGAATGGTTCATTTTCCACTAAAAAAAATAGAGGATGTTGATAAACAACGAATTTCATGTGTACTGCCTGGACGACGAACCAATACGTAGGAATGGTTTGTAAATCTTCATCAATAAACACACTTCACGTTACAATACAATTCTATTAACATTTTTAAAAAACAACTTGTCTACTTTGAGGGGGAGGAGGCGGAAGATGTCTGCCCGAGGCCCGTATATCCTAGGTGCGGTTCTGAACAAGTGTTTAAAGTGTTGACGAAAAAGTGCAAAACATGTTCTTAAGAAAAACATCAACTTGCAACACTTGTCCACAACACTACAACTATTTCAGAGACAATTTCACTAAAGGACTACAAGAAGTGTATTTTTTTACAGTGTATTCAAAACTAAGATTCTGTTTTTCTTCGAAATTCATATTTTCTTGCTTCCAATCTTTCCATAATTTCTTCGGAGGCTTCGTTCAGTACAAGATTTATTACAAAACATGTAATCCATCCTTTCTTAGAGTTTGTTCATCGGTCCACTAGAAAAAGTTGTTGTTCGTCGTGAACAGTTGTATGCTTTCTTTCTTCTTGTACGCGTCATTCTACTCTTCCTTCTCCAAGTTCAGTGTTTTCCACCTAGCCTCTAATCAGTGTTCTTTATCCTCATTCAGAGTTTTCCTCAACCTACAAGATCTTGCGACAATTTCTTATATTCTTGTCTCTGTAAGGCTGAAATTTCCTAACCTTTCAAAAATCTCAGACATCCCTAGAAAAAAATATATCGCGTCTCTCTTGCGGTAGGCTGCACATGTGCTGAAATAAACAGTTTCAGATAATAATTATAAGAATTGATAAGTACGAGCTAATTATTCCCCTCTGCTGATTGATTCATACAAACAAACAAAAGAAATTACAAATTACAGCATTAATACTATTATGAAAAGCAGGCACAATAAATCAATAAGTGAAAATATTTTAATGAAGTTATTTACTATTGGGAATAAATATTAAAACGTTTGTTATACAGTAGTGGATTCAAAGAGGGGGCGCGGGTGGCGCACCCATCTCTATTATTTCAAAATTTACCTCCTTGAAAGCACCGATTTGTTTAGGATTCTAACTTGTCTATAGATATCAACTTTTGGTGATACCGAATTCGTACTCAATGATAAAACTTAGCAATAAGCAAGGAAATACGATAAATTTATACTTTAAAAAACATTAAACAGGAGTATATCGAAAAGGTCCCTGGTCTGCTCTTGAGATCTACACTCTCTTTCACGGAAATAGTAGGTTCGCCCTTGTTGTTACGTAAAATAACATTTTTTAAATAAATTTTAAGTAGCTGATACAGTGAAGGGCGCAGCTAAGGAACGTGTAGGTGAGAAGAAACAGAAGAAAAACAAGCCTTGGTTTGAGGAAGAATACCTTAATCTTCATGAGAAACGGAAACAAGCAAGGAAACGATGGCTAGGAAATAAAAGTGAAGCAAACACCAACTACTACAGCAATGCAACGCAACGCAACGTCACACGCGGGCTCAGAAACAAAAAGCGAGAATATCTGATGCAGAAGATTCAGGAAATAGAGGAAACCGGTAAGGCAAATAACATACAAGATCTATACAAAGGACTAAACTAGTTAAGGAAAGGTTACCAGCCTAGATTAGGGATGATTAGGAATGAACGCGGAGATCTTGAGGCGGACCCGACTAAAATTATCGATGTGTGGAAAAATTATTTCGACAGACTTCTTGATGTACACAACGGAGAAAAAGCAAAGGAATTTCAATTATATACAGCAGAACCGTTGGTACCCGAACTTAGCGAAATCGAGGTCGAAATTTCTGTAAAGAAATTTAAAATTTTCAAATCATCTGGAATAGACAATATTCCAGGCGAATTAATTAAAGCGTGAGGAACGGTACTAATCAAGGAACTGCATAAATTGATAAATGCTATACGTAGAAAGGAGGAGCTTCCAAAGGAATGGAAAACTTCAATAATAGTTCCGGTTTATAAACAAGGCGATAAATCGGACTGTAATAATCATCGCGGAATCTCGTTACTCTTAACATATTACAAAGTAACTAATAAGTTACAAAGTAACATATTACAAAGTACGCTAACTCGTCTAACCATACTGTATACGCAGATTAAATCATTGGAGATCCCCAATGTGGATTTAGAAGAAATAGATCCACGTTGGATCAGATTTTTGATTTGAGACGAATCTTAATGAAGAAATGGGAATAGAATGGGACTGTGCAAAAGTTATTTATTGATTTTAAGAAAGCATATGACTCTATGAAAAGTTAAAAATTATACAATATCCTGGTACAATTTGGAATTCCGCAAAATCTGGTTCAACTAGTGAGGACGTGTCTTAGCGACTCGATAAGCAGAGTACGGATAGGTAATATGTCAGATAGTTTCGAGATTCAGAACTGATTGAAATAAATTGATGCCTTATCACCATTACTGTTTAACTTTGCGTTTGAATATGCGATTCAAAAAATAAAAGAGGACAAAAAGGGACTAACGCTGAATGGCTTGAATCAACTGTTCATATACGCGGATGATGTAAATTTAATAGGGAACCATATAGATGCCTTAGTAGTAAGTAACACCGATGTCTTAGTAGAAGCGTGCAATGAGATAGGTCTACAGGTAAACATAGAGAAAACAAAATACATGATAACAAACCGAAACACAGAGAATGAAAGAAATAGATACATAACAATTAAGAATGAGAACATAGAGAAAGTAAACAAATTTCAATACTTGGGAGCATATTTAACAAACAAAAATGAGGTTACGGGAGAAATAAAAACTTGCTTAGTTTCGGACAACGCATGTTTCTACTCAGTCCAGAAACTCCTATCCTCGCGATTAATATCAAGAAAGTTGAAATTGAAAATATACAGAATGGTTATTCTGCCGGTAGTACTTTACGGTTGCTGAAGTTGGAGTATGACCCTAGCAGATGAGCATAAATTGCGAGTCTTTGAAAATAAGGTTTTGAGAAAGGTTTACGGCCGAAACGGAACGAGATAACTGGGGAATGGAGGAGACTGCATAATGAAGAAGTAAGTGTTTGTGAAATGAAAACTGGCTTGATCTTGTCCAGGATAGAATCCTGTGGAGAACGTTTGTTACTGCGGCGATGAACTTGCGAGTTCCGTAAGCCATAGAGTAAGAGTAAGCGAGTAAGTAAGCTTGGTTCACATTACTTCACAGAACGCTTCGTAGTCTCCCACTGCGCACGGAGTTCACCATTTGCGCTCCAACCGTCCTCATCCTCCAGCTGTGATCTTCCCTCGCCCTCCAGCACAAAATTTGCTGTCGCCCTCTACTCGCCCAGACTGAAGGGTTGACCTCCGGAGGCTGACCATTTTTGGTAACAAATACTACTCGATCAGAAAACTAATTAAAATTGATATTCTTCCCCTAACTGTAACTTTCCCACATTTATTGATGTCTCAGAATTTCTTTCGTGTCTACTTCATAGCTAATATCTATCTATTTTCTATTATTAGCTGTTCGTTCTCTCATAGCTCCATGTTCATGCTTTGGTCACTTTTCGATTTTTGAGTTATAAGTTGTTAAAAATAAAAAATAAATCGACTGATTTTTACGCCTTTTCAAACCTTTAACAGTAAAAGCCAGAAACTCAAAAACTATTTGTTCTAGACACC